>PVIH01004155.1:0-145706 GCA_004025045.1 Sigmodon hispidus
AAAAAAAAAAAAAAAAAAAAAAAAAAAGAAAACCAAGAAATGGTAAACTAAAATAATGAAAGAAACATTCAAGGAACTAAAAACTAAAATAGAAGCAATAAAAAAGGCAAAAAAATGAGGCAAAGATGGAAATAGAAAATCTGAAGAAAAGAACTGGAACTACAAATACAAGCATAATCAACAGAATCCAAGAGATCAAAGAGAATCTCTAGAATGGAAGACTCAGTAGTGGATTAGATACATCAGTCAAAGAAAATACTAAAACCAAAAAAGCCATAACACAAAATGTTCAGGAAATCTGGGATACCATGAAAAGACCTAACTTGAGAATAATAGGAATAGAAGAAGGAGAATACCAGCTCAAAGGCACAGATAATGTATTCAATAAAATCACAGAAGAAAACTTTCCTAACTTAAAGCAGGAAATGTTTATAAAGATATAAGAAGCTTATAGAACACCAAATAGGTATGACACCCCCAAAAGTCTGCTTGACACATAATAATCAAGCCAGAAAAAATACAGAACAAAGAAAAAATTTTAAGAGCTGCAAAAGAAAGGGGCCAACTTACTTATAAAGGCAGACCCATCAGAATAACACCTGACTATACAATGGAAACAATGAAAGCAAGAAGAGCTTGGTTAGAAGTTATACAGACACGAAAAGAACATGGCTGCCAACCAAGACTACTATATCCAGCAAAATTATCAATCACCATAGATGGAGTAAACAATATACTTTATGACAAAGTCAGATTGAAACAGTTGTATCTACCAATCCAGCACTACAGAAAGCAATAATGGGAAACTCCAAACTAAGGACCCTGATACACCCATGAAACCACAAACAATCAATAATCCCTCAGAAGAAAAGCCCAGAGAAAGAAATTACATACAAGCTACAACCAAAAATAACAGGAAATATCAATCAGTGGTCACTAATATCCCTTAATGTCAATGGAATCAACTCACCTATTAAAAAGACACACATTGACATGATGGATACAAAAACAGAAGTCATCCTTCTGCTGCATACAAGAAACACACTTCAACTTCAAAGACAGACACAGGCTCAGAGTAAAGGGTTGGGAAAAGATTTTTCCAATCAAATGGCCCTAAAAAACAAGCTGGGATTGCCATCCTAATATCTAACAAAGTTAAGCTAAAAGCAATTAAAAGGGACCAAGATAGTCATTACTTATTCATTGCAGGACAAATTGCTCAAGAGGAGATTTCAAAACTGAATATTTATGCCCCTAACATAAGGGCACCTACCTATGTAAAAGAAACACTGCTAAAGCTCAAATCCCACAACAATTCTCACACCCTAATAGTGGGAGACTTCAATACTCCACTTTCACCCTCAGACAGGTCAACCAGTCAAAGACTCAACAGAGAAATAAGGAGTCTAACAGAGGTAATGATGCAAATGATTTTTTAGATATTTATAGAATCTTCCATCAAAATGCTAGGGAATATACATATTTCTCAGCTACTCATGGAACGTTCTCTAAAATTAACCACATTGTTGTTCATAAAGCAAATATCAACAGATACAAAAAAATGAAAATAATCCCTTGTATCATATCAGACCAACTGGGCCTAAAGTTAGAGTTCAACAACATCAAAAATCAGAGAAAACCTACAAACTCATGAAAACTAAACATCACCCAACTGAATCAAATCTGGGTCAAGGAAGAAATTAAGAAAGAAATCAAAGTCTTCCTAGAATTTAATGAAAATGAATCCACAACATACCCAACATACTCACTGTTTCATTAAATTCATTAACAAGACTTAAGATTAAAATTCATAGCACTAGATGCCTGTATGAAAAGCCTAGAGAAATCCCACACAAGAGAACTAACAGCTCAGCTGAAAGTCTTAAGACAATTAGGAAGAAACTCATCTAGAAGGAGTAGACAGCAGGAAATAATCAAACTTAGAACTGAAATCAATACAATTGAAACAAAAAGAACAATACAAAAAACCCAATGAATCTAAGAGTTGGTTCTTTGAGAAAGTCAACAAGATAGATAAGCACTTATCCAAACTTATCAAAAAGCAGAGACAGAGTATCCAAATCAACAAAATCAGAAATGAGAAGGGGGACATAACAACAAATCCCCAGGAAATCCATTGAGTTATCAGACCATACTTTGAAAATGTATATTCCACAAAATGGAAAATCTAGATGAAATGGACAGCTTTTTGGACAGGAAGCATTTACCAAAATCAAGTGAAGACCAGATTAATTATCTAAACAGACCTATAACCCTAAAGGAAATTGAAGCTGTCATTAAAATCCTCAAGTTAAAAAAAAATTAACAGGTCTACATGGTTTCAGTGCAGAATTCTAAAGAAGAATTACTACCATTTCTGCTCAAACTATTTCACACATACTGCCAAATTCCTTTTATGAGCCCACAATTACCCTAATACTCAAGCCTATCAAAGACAAAACAAAGAAGGAGAATTACAGACCAATTTCCCTCATGAATATTGATGCTAAAATTGTCGATAAAATTTTGGCAAAACGTAAACAACAATATATGAAAGTTATCATCCAACATGACCAATTAGGCTTCACCCCAGAAAGGCAGGGATGGTTCAACATAAGAAAAACTGTAAACATCTTTCATCATATAAACAAACTAAAGGAAAAAAACACATGATCATATCTTTAAATGCTGAAAAAGCCTGTGACAAAATCCAACACTCATTTATGATAAAAGCCCTGGAGAGGTCAGGAATATGGGGAAATATTTCAATATAATAAAGGCGATGTACAAGAAGCCAACAGCCAACATCAAACTTAATGGAGAAAAACTAAAAGCAATCTCATTAGAATCAGAAACTAGACAAGGATATCCTCTCTCCCCTTATCTAATCAATATAGTTCTTGAAGTTTTAGCTAAAGCAATAAGAGAACAAAAGAAGCTTAAGGGGATACAAATTGGAAAAGAAGAAGTGAAACTATCTCTATTTGCAGATAATATGATTGGCCACATAAGTGACCCACAAAATTCTACCAGGGAACTTCTACAAGTGATAAACACCTTCAGCAATGTAGCAGGATCCAAGATTCACTCAAAGAAATCAGTAGCCCTTCTATACAATAAAGATAAAAGGACTGAAAAAGAAATAAGGGAAACATCACTCTTTATAATAGGTACAAATAGCATTAAATACCTTGGAGTAAGTATAAACAAAGAAGTAACAGATCTGTTTCACAAAAACTTTAAATCACTGAGTAAAGAAATTGAAGAAAATATCAGAAAATGGAAAGATCTCCCATGTATCTGGATAGGTAGGATGAACGTAGTAAAAAGAGCAATCTACAGATTCAATGCACTGCCCATCAAAATCCCAACACAATATTTTATGGACCTTGAAAGAACAATACTCCACCTAATTTGGAATAACAGGAAAGCAAGGATTGCCAAAATTTTTGCTCAACAAAAGAACCTCAGGAGGCATCACCATCCTACTGTACTATAGAGCTACAGTAATAAAAACAGACTGGTAGTAGTATAATAACAGACTTGTGGATGAGTGGAATCAATTGAGGATCCAGGTTAACTCAAAAACCTATGAACACCTGATTTTCGACAAAGAGGCCCAAAATATTCAATGGAAAAAAGATAGTATCTTTAACAAATGGGGTTGGCATAGCTGGTTGGTAGTGTAGAAAAATGCAAATAGATCCAAGCCTGTCACCCTGCACAAAACTCAAATCAAAGTTGATCAAAACTTCAACCTAAACCCAGCCACAGGGAACTTGATAGAAAAGAAAGTGGGAAATACCCTCCAACGAATTGGCACAGGTGACCACTTCCTAAATGTACCACCAGTGGCACAGGCACTAAGAACAATAATCAATAAGTGGGATCTCCTGAAACTGAAAAGCTTCTGTAAAGCCAAGGACACTGTCATTAGGACAAAATGACAGCCTACAGAATGGGAAAAGATTTTCACCAACCCTACAAGTGATAGAGGACTGATCTCTAAAATATACAAAGAACTCAATAAACTAGAGCCCAAAACTTTGAATAACCCAATCAAAAAATGGGGTTCAGAAATAAAAAGGGAATTCTCACCAGAAGAATTATGAATGGCTGAAAGGCACTTGAAAAAGTGCTCAACTTCTTTACTCATCAGAAAAATGCAAATCAAAACAACTTTGAGGTACCACTTTACACCTGTCAGATTGGCTAAAATTAAAGACTCAGATGACAGCCTATGCTGGAGAGGTTGTGAAGCAAGGGAAAAACTCCTCCATTGTTGGTGGGAGTGTAAGCTTGTTCAGTCACTCTGAAATGTAGTATGGCGGTTTCTCAGAAAACTGGGAATCAATTTCCCCAAAGATCTACCAATACCACTTTTGGGTATATATCCTATAGATGCACATTTACACTCCAAAGGCATTAGCTCAACTATGTTCATAGCAGCATTATTCATAATAGCAAGAACCTGGAAACAATCTAGATTCTACTTAACTGAAGAATGGTTTCACAAACTGTGGTGCATCTACACAACGGAGTACTACTCAGCAGTAAGAAAAAATGATATCCTAAAATATGCAGGCAAATGGATGGATTTGGAGAATACCTCCTGATTGAGGTATCTCAAACCCAGAAAGATAAGTAGGGGATGTACTCACTCATTAGTGGACTCTAAACACAAAAAGCAAAACGCAAACCATGTCTAAGTTGCAAACCACAACCACTGAGCAGCTTGGAATCTGAAACACCTTGTATTGACACCTTGGATCCCACTCCCCCTAGAGGAACACCTGACTCAGTCTTGATGTTGGGGTGAGGAAACTGGATCTCCCAGGAGTGGATGTTGAATTGAGCAATATTGGGTCCTTGGGACCTCCTGCCCTTACTGGGAAGGAAATGGTGAGATATGGAGAAGAGAGAGTGACTGGAGAGGGGATGGGAGGGTGAAGGGACCTTGAATAAGTATATACACAGATGGAAAATGTGACTTTATTCATAATTAAAAATAGAATTTCTGCCTCTGAATCTCTCTCTTCCTCTGTCCTCTGTCTTGGGAGTGCTCCTCATTTCTCTCCCTCCCTCTCTCTCTTCCCTCCTGTTATCATAACCAACCCTATATCATAATAATAAAGTCCTCTACATAGAAACAAATTTTAGACCTAAATACCTATATTCCATGATGGTTATTAAGACAAAACTATGTAAGTCAGCAAGTCCGCACTTTTTAGTGTGTATTTAACTGTGGAGAGTGCAATAATAACAAAGAAATGATGGTTAGGACACAGATAAAACTGTGACAGTGTTAATGGATAGTCTTTACTGCAGCACAGAGAGCCAAGCCAAAATAATTCTCCACAGTAACACTGACCATGGATTACTACATTCCAAGGTTCCTAGCCTACCAGAAAGCATATTTATACTAAAATCTAAATCTAAACCTTTGTAAACCTATTTGATATGTCCCAGTTCTGGATATGTCAGGCTTCACTTCATGCAAGCTTCTTAGTCCCATTTTGACCCAAGCTGCAAACCACAACCACTGAACAGCTTGGGATCGGAAACTCCTTGGACTGACACCTTAGATCCCATCCCTCCTAGAGGAACACCTGACTCAGTCTCAATGTTGCGGGAGAGAAAACTGGCTTTGCCAGAAGTGGAGGCTGAACTGAGCAATATTGGGACCTTGGGACCTTGGGACCTTGGGACCTCCTGCTCATGCTGGGGAGGAGATGTGGAGAAGAGAGAGTGACCTGATGTGTTGGGAGGGGGAAGGGACCTTGAATAAAGGATAAACAAGGATAGAAAATGTGACTTCTTTATTCATAATAAAAAGAAAAAATGGAAAAAAGACACAAACATCCAAGAAATATGTTATATAAAAAACTAGTACCATGAACTGCATGTTTTATATACATATAGGTAAACGCACACATAAATACATATATACAGATATATATAACATATAAGTAAAAAGCCATGTTGAAAATATTAAGCTAATCTGAGTAAATTAGATTACTGCATAATGTAAAAACACCAAATAATATATATACATATACATATATATGAAAATACTAAGCTAAATAAAGTAAATTTGTTTCTCACTGTATACTTTTGAGGTATGTTCATTATGATAATTCTTCGGTGATAATTTTTTGTACACTGTGAAGATATGTCTGTTTTACCTCTTCTACCTAAGACATCTTCTGATTGGTTTGATAAATAACTGAATGGCCAATAGCTAGGCAGGTGTATATAGGAAATACTTTTGGGAGACAGAGAAACTCAGGGGAAGAATATGAGAAGCAGGGAATTTTCTTTTTTTATTTTATTTTATTATTATGAACAAAGAAGTCACACTTTCCATCCTTGTATATCCTTATTCAAGGTCCCTTCCCCCTCCCACCACATCAGGTCATTCTCTCTTCTCCACAACTCCCCATCCCCCCAACCAGGGGCAGACAGTCCCAAGGTCCCACTGCCCCAATATTGCTTAGTTCAGCCTCCAATCCTGGCAGATCCAGTTTTCTCCCCCCAACCTCAAGGTGTTCCTCTACCGGGAGTGGGATCCAAGGAGTCAGTCCAAGGTGTTTCTGATCCCAAGCTGTTCAGTGGTTGTGGTTTGCAGCTTGGGCCTGCTTTGCTTTTTTCTTGTTTGTTTGTTTAGTGTCCACTAATGAGTGAGTACATTCCATAGAAGCAGGGAATTTTCAAGCCTGATATAGAAGAAGTGGGAATGCATGATACTGAGCAGAGGTAATGAGGCAGGTGGCAGAATATAGATTAATATAAATGAGTTTATTTAAGTGTAAAGATCTAGTTAGGAACAAGCCTAAGCTAAGGCCAAGCTTTCATAATTAATATGAAGTCTCCATGTCATTATTTGGTAGCTGGTGGTCCAAAGAATAACCTGTTATAGGTAGCAGTTATTGTGACTCACTAGAAAATAAAACAGACAATATCATTACCCAGACTTGTATGGCAGATCATTTTTGCTACTTTGAGCTGCTTAAAGTAGCTTTCTGGGAAAGACATCCACAAACTGGTGATACAGACAGCAGGTGCTTGTTCTATGCTCTCAGAACAGATGTTTAACTTGACTTTCAAAAAGTTTCTTCCTTCAAGTGTGTAATATTCTGGAATCAATATAAAAGTAAAGAAGCTGTCAGGTGACTTTAGCATCCTACAACCAGAAAGCAAAATCTGGATCTGGATCAGATCAAATCCCATATACTTTATCCATGTGAAATATAAGCCAAGAAAATTCAGGGACTGGGCTTGAGACTCAGTGGTACAGTTATTGACTTGTGTATATCCAACCCTCAGAAGCATTTCTAGAAACTAGAAAAAATGATGAAGAGCTGAAGGAGAAGTGAGAAAAAAGGACACATAAGGAATGTATCCTATAGAATATGTTAGGAACTAGATAATTATACACAATAGGTGGAGATGGACAGTGTCCTTCATACCTGCTTCACCATACTTTTTAAAAAAAGCTCCCCAAAGCTCATTTCTGGCCAGCAGAGGAATGTCTTAAGTCATAATAGTTGATCATATTAGATTTATGTTCTTTGGGAAAATGGCTCCCACTGTCTCTCTTTACTCAGTTTGATGGAGTGATTATGGGTTAAGATCCCAGTGCAGGAAGCACATACCACTTGGACATGGGATCTAAGCTTCACTTACTGATACATGGAGCCAATTATGGAATCATACAGAGGCTTAAATCTCCACCTGCAAATACGAGACAATAATATGTTTAGGGAATGAACAGATTTTCTACATACATAAAACTATATAGCATTTAATAAATAATATTGCTACTAAGCAATACTGCTTAGTAGAGTACTTGGTATATAAATATGTAACATGCTAATATTTACTTAGCAATAAAAAGACTCCTAATGAAATTCTGCTATACTCATAGATCCGTGCCTTACTCAGCCATCATCTGAGAAGCTTCCTACTCCTGCAGAAGGGAACAAATACAGAGACCCAACTGCACAATGTGCAGTGCAGCAGACTGGAGAGATAGTTAAGAGGTTAAGAGCACTAGTTGCTCTTTGAGAGGACATGAGTTTAATTCCCAGCATCTAAATGGTGGCTCACAACCATCTGTAATGGAATCTCATACCTTGTTCGGGTGTGCAAGCATACATGTAGGCAGAATAGTGTTTATATATATATTAAATAAATAAATCTTTTTTTAAAAAAAGCACTAATCCCTAAATGGAATCTAACCACTGACCTTCTTCCCTGAGAGCTTGGGGAACTCTGCAGAAAAGAAGGCAAGAAAGACTGTCAGAGCCAAGGAGAGGAGGAGAACACCAAGGAAACAACATGTTAACCCAAAAGGACTGACCCAGACAAAGAATCCACAGAGAACCGGCAGCATGCACAGGGCCGACATGGGTTTGCACCAGTTGAGATAACAAAGCTAAAAAAAGAAGTGGAAACATCCCCCATCCCTAAGCCAAAAGCTATTGCCAATTTATAATCACTTTCAAATTAAAATTTACTCTTCTCCAGTGGAGTTTCACTGAGGAGAAAAAAAACAAAAACAAAAAACCCTGCATGCCCAGCAGTAGATGGCCAATAGGAAATGAACTCTTTGGCTTCTTTGGAGGTCCTTAGTCTCATGTCAAGTCCAGGCTTTTTAATTCTTTATTTTAAATTGCATCTCTTTTATTTTATTTTTATTAATTTATTTACCCTACATATATTTTGCATTTTATGTCTTCTGATTTTCTGTTTTTATGAAATTTAAGCATAGAAGAATAAGTGGGTCTCTGAGTCTGTCTCTGTTCCTTATGCATTTAGTGGGTTTTTTCTTGTTTATTCGTTTGTTCTAGTCCAACATGGCTTTTGTTTTTACATTATATTATATTGTATCATATCGTATCATATCATATCATAGAGTATTATTAGCCCCGATTTTTTTTCTAGGGAAGACAGAAAAAGGGTGGCTGCAGCTGGAGGAGAGGTGGGAGGAACTGGAAAGAGTAGAGGGAGGTGAAACCATGACTAGGATATATTGTATGAAAAAAGTATCTTTTCAATAAAAGAAAAAAGTAAAATACTTATATACAAAAATATTAACTCCATAATACATGTCTAAAATGTCACATATTAATACTTCAGTGATGTTAGAGAATATCATTATCATTAATAAAAATGTTAACAGTTTCAGAAATTTAGGAATTTGAGGTTTTAGGAAATATCACTAATATCCTTAGATCTTTAATGAATTTTTCCTTATGTACCATAAAATATTTTTTCTAAAACCTTCACTTATTATCGTAGCAATTGAAATCCCCAAACTAAACAAAAGAAATCCCTAAATCTCGAGTAACCCCTCAAATTCCTTCAACAAAGTTTAGTATTTTGGGAAAAGGGAGACACTTTTCATTTACAGACAGACAAATGTCCGTATCACTTGAGTTCCCATAGTCCAGGTGAATATAAGCAGCAAGTGAAGGATAATCAGAATAGAGGTGAGCTTAAGACATAGTCACAGCCTTAGTGGTGGCAGCCCAGAAGCATATTCTTCTGTGGTGGTTGTAATACCTGACACAGTCAAATGTTATTTGACATCACTGAAAAAATGCACATTGTGGTTATTATTCAAATGAAAAGACGAAGTTATGCAGGATAACTTTTTCCCAAAGCAATGATAAATTTGGTTGTATGGCTAAATTTCAGTCATTGACATTTTATCCAAGATTCCTACATAAAACAACATACCTACATTAATTTCAGGCAATTCAAACTATGAGCTTGAAACCATAAGCTTGTTACATAATAGTGACTTATTTTCTTATTAAATAAAATGGCAATTGAGTGTTTATCCTGTGTAAAATCCCATTTGGAGAATATAGTGAAGATAAACAGATGTCCCTAAGCACAAGTTAAATATCTAGGTTTATGCAAGCTGCACAGACTAGGGGAGTAAAATGCATTCTTAGCAGTATGGTACGGAGTAGAGCCCACTCATTCACTGGCCAATCTCTGAGTTTGAGGCCAACCAGCTCTATAAGGTCAGTTCTAGGACAGCCAGTACTGTCAGAGACACCTGACTAGAAAAATCAAAACCAACTAACAACAACAAACCAAAAAAAAAAAAAAAAAAAAAAAGAGAAATTAAATAATTCCCAAGGTAATTCCCCATAAGGAACTTCAGGGCCAACATAGGGACTCTGGCTGTTGAGTCCATGCTTTTGCTTCAAATTGTTCCACCCTGTTTCCAGGTAACACACAGTAGCCTAAAAGTCTGGTCTCAGAAACTTACACACAAAAGTGCCCAAGTAAAATGCCAAAGTGCCCTATAGGATGTGTTAGGGTATATGGGTATAACACTCTGGAATAAAAGATTAGAAATGACTTCATCAGTGACAGTAGGTGAGTCAAAACTCTTCAGCTAAAAGGAAAAATCTCAGTTCACAATGCAGAAGCACACTCCTATGACATGGGCAAAAAGCTAATGATAATGCATCATTGACCTATGAGAGGCAGGAGTGGCTTAGGCTGTGGGTCTTATCCTCTCTTCAAATAAGCAAGAAGGGAAGAAAATCTGAAAGGGATAGGCAGTCCTGGAAAAAGTTTTGGGTATTAAAAAGAAAAATTTCACACAATATCAACTATGCTCTTCCTTTGTCTCTTTGCAGAAGTGATGTCAGATTTTAACACATTGGTTTCCTTCCCCAAGTGACTTCCCTGCACCGACAAGCCATGGAGGTCATGTTCCCTGTGAAGACTTCAGAATGGCTCTCAATCTGAACTCAGTTTGCTTAAAGATCCTTTTTGAAAAGCAAGAATAACAACAAGCTTAGGAAAAATCTAAGTATCTGTAGAAGAATTCCATCTCTAGTCTCTGTAATTAAGACTGAAAACTAGGCTGTTCATTGAAGAGTCCACTGTGCTTCCCTTCAACATTAATTATGACATTTATCATCATGTGCCTTTGAGGACAAGGAATCCTGCTATATTTCTGAAAGCAATCAATCCCAAGTGCCTATTAAACAATGCTTCTGGACCAGCAGGGAACAGCATGGGCCCCTGCTCTGCTGGTGCATTAAAGACTTCCTCCTGCCTTCAGCAGCAGGAGCAGATGCTGAGGCCTTAACAGCCACAGCGGTGTATAGCACAGCAATGCACATCTGTACTGCTGCATAATGAGGAAATGAGCTGGAACTCTATCTCTACAGCCAGAAAAGAGACCAACATAGAGGACAGCATTCCCTCATGTTCTCAATCTCTACAGGGACAAACAAAATGAAAGTCCAAAACTTAACAACTGTCCTATATATTATTTGGCTTTTGGCAAAATTCTGATGTTTTATTGTGCTAAAAAGAATTGACTCCTAGAGCTAAAGTTAATGATAACACATTCATCTTAGAGAGTTTTCAAGCCTTCACAAACTATCTTATCTAAAGTTTTTCTTCTCATTCATATATTGCTAATTTTGATTTTTAATGCTATAGTTGGATTCTAAATTGCAATTTAAAAACTTGTGGTGTTTTTTTCCTTTGGTTCTCAAAGCTCTTAAGAGAGTTTTATGTTTAACTTCAACAGCTTTTAGACTTTGGATCACACAGCAGCTACTTTTACATTGCATTTATCATTCCGTAAGAAAGTGTTCTGCGACTCTCTTGTCCATTAGATTTTGTGGATATTTAACAAAATGCAAGAACAGACACATGTTTATTTTGTATCTTATTTTTTTTCTTTTTTGTGTGTGTTGGGTATGAAATCTGTGGGCTGCCCAATGAAAAACATTCTGTAGGTGTGGAGTGTAAAGTCTCTGACTTGCCCAGTAAGAAACATCTTGTAGGTGTTTAGTCTATGTGCTGCCCAATCAGAAACTTCCTGTAGGCATGGAGTTTGTGCACTGCCCAATCAGAAAACATTTATAAGTGTGGGGTGGGAAGGAGGAAGCACATTAGCTTGATGGTATTATCTCTGAGCCTTTTCTTTCATTTTTTTTTAAAGTGTTACTTTTTTTAAAATTTTATTTTAGGTCACTTTCAAAACAAATTTGTCAACCTTGAATTGTTGAAGTATGCCATAAAATATGAGTTAATGCATAACAATCACATACTATAAAAACATCGGAAATTATGTTGACTCACATTTATATGTGCATATAACTGGATTTAGGCCAGTGTTACCACTGAACTTTTCATCTCCTGTGTTCTCTACTAGTTTGTGTTTCTAAGTGTTGAAAGAGATTTTACCTACACATACATTTTTAAAAGCTGTATTCTGAAGCTCTTTAGACTATCTCAGTTGTCTGATTATCTTTGGGCTCAGCTCCTGAGTTAGGAGATGCCCTTGTTGCAGTGATGTTCTCCACCAAGTGCCTGTTTTTGTTATTCTGCCTTATGCACCCATCTGCCAGGATACAACTGGTCTCCTTGTTGTGTCTGCTTTTTCCATTCCTATTGCCCTCTTCTCTCTGTGTAGACTTCACTTCCGTATTTGTTCCCCTCTAGTAGTAGTGGTAGGAGGGAGATGGCAGTGGCAAAAACAAAGATTGGATATACATTGAGTTAAAATATATTTGAAAGCACTATGTTCCTCAATTATGACCCGAAAATTTACAGAAGCTACAATACTAATAGGATAAATGTGGCTTATTTATTTTTGGAATCTAAATGTACTTATACCTAAAAATATAAAAATGTTTGAAAATGGGTAAAGAAAAAACCAGGCAAAGTAAAATTGAGAGAGAATATACATGAGTTAGAATTATGAAAGAAATAATGAAAACAATATGGAAAAGCACAGGAAATGAAAGCAGAGCCATAAAGGGTAACTCCCCATGGAGGCTTTATCCCCTTTGATGGGTGAGAGAAAGCTGGGGAGTGAGTGGGAGGAGGGGAGGAGAACTATGGTTGGTATGCTAAAAAGAAAAACTTTTAAACAAAATAATGTCAAAAAAAAAAAAAACAAAATAGTTAATATCCAGAACTGTCTCTGTAGGTAGCAAGATTGCTGTTATTCTTTAGGTACCAAAGTGAAAACTATACAAGAATATCTTCCTGCTGAGTTATGTTCCTACATAAGACACATCATCTATAGGAGTTCCCAGCCCATGGGATTAGTGTACCCACTTAGTAGCATTCCCTCCCAACTAAAGGCTTCTCTCTGGTTTTCTATGTTATTTTCAGAGCTGAAGAGCTGAGTAGTCCGAAAGAACACACATCTATGTTTCTGCTTGCTTTCTGGTACTCTTGCCCATCATGACACAGACTGCTTCTCTCTAGTGGACCTAGTTTCTTGTCTGAGTTCATTTGCATATATGCTTCTATGGCAGATGTTGCTTTCTTGTCCTATGGATTCAGGTCATCATTTACATACCTGGTGGAGAGACTTGGTGCACTGACATTTGAAGATGCTTACTATATGAATAAAGGATCAAAAGCAATAGAAAACCAAATGAAATTTTGGTAACATAAGTGAATGTGAAATTGTAATTTAGATGCTCAGAAATAGATTTTATTAAAATATAGCCAACACAATTTAATATTGTTTATGCCTGATTTAAAGTTTTAGTATCAGAGGTGAATAGTTCCAAAATGGACCCTTACCCTATAAAAAAAATATACATGTACACACACACACACACACACACACACACACACACACACTCGCTCTGGTTCCTAAATATGCTAGAATAGACATGAATCAGACACATCTAAGATTGCAGCACATATGCATAGAGCTGTCTTGTGGACTCCACTCAAATGTTTAAGAAATGTGTTTTTCAATTCTGAAAAATGAAGTTATCAATGCTCTGTCAAAGTTGTAATAAAAATCCTGAATGAAGTTTATGAATTTGCCAACATCCAGTCACAGTTACTAACTAGATGAATATAATTACTCCAGGTAAGCAGATGAAATGTCTGTAGTGAGGCAGAGTAACCAGAATGATCCCATAAATGCTTAGTAGGAGCCCATGGTCATTTCTGAAGTACCACAGACAGAAAATGGGCCTCTCACAATGACTCTGCTTTCTGTAGTGGTGTGAACTGGAAAGCCTTGTACAGCTTCCTTCCAGAGGTTTCTATTCCATTAAAAGTCAGGGTGGGCTCATGGGTACAGGAGGCTGGCTTGGGAATTAACTGCAGGAACACGTAGAAGAAGGACTCAAGCAGAACCTCTTCAGGTTTTCACTATATCAAGATGCATTTAAAAGGAAGAGAAACCAATCTCAATAGTATTTCAAGAAAATATTGAAACTTCTTGTACATTTCAATTTCAGTTATCTGTCTTGGACTTTCTTCTATGACCTCAACCACTGTGACCACTAAATAAAAAGCACAAAAGACAGAAAAATAAATGAGATACTCTTCACAGTTGCTGAGGTCAAGAACTTCATGATGGTTATAATGTATGACATGAATTTATACATTTATTCAATCAATTCAGGAATTTGTAGCCAATTCACACTGAGAAGCATATTTCTTTATATGATGTTCTCATTTTTTAAGATACTTCACAATTTTTATAACCATTTCTTTTTCCAAGCTATCTCTAATCTATTTTTTTTTTAGTTTTGTGGAAGTCTTTAATAGCCTAATCTTGCAGATTCCTCTTTATTCCAGGAAATATGAACATCCACCATTAAAAGTGGAAAAGGTAGGCATGGGAGCAAACATCTTTAATGCTAGCACTTCAGAGGCAGTGCCAGGGTGGATATCTTTGAGTTACAGGCCAGCCTGACCTGCCTAATAGGTTCTAGGGCAGCCAGAACTGTTACCAGTGAAATCTTGTCTCAAAAAAAAATAATGTCAAGAACAGAACTTCAATTTTTGTAGAGTCATCTTTGGCCTTCAAGTGTCGCTACCAATATATCCAAACAACTTTAGTTTGATGGTGCAGGTACAACAATTTATATCAGTGGTTCTCAACCTGTGGATCATAACACCTTGAGGGTCAAATGACCCTGTCACAAGGGTCACATTTCAGATATTTGGTATACCAGATATTTACATGAAGATTCATAACATAAGTGAAATTAAAATTATAAATTAGCAGTGAAATAATTTTATGATTGGATGACAGCACAAAATGAGGAAGTACATTAAAGAATTACAACATTAAAAAGGATGAGGAAAAACTGATTCCGATGAAAGTATCAATTATTAAAATAATTAAAGGAGCTGAATATTACGTACCTGATGACAAGCGACTTAATCATAGTATGTTTATTTTACTTATTTTTTTTTCTCCTGTGTACTTACTTTATCATCTAAGGGCACATGATAAAGTGTGACGATTAACAAAGTAGGCAAATGATTTGCCTTTATAGATATGACAGCAATGGGAAAATATAGATTATTTAAAGAATTTACAAAATATCATCATAATACTAAAAAATAGGCTCCAAAACAGATACACCCAATCAAAACTCAGTGGTCAGAGTAAAACTGCCCAGAAGATGAAACCTGGGTGAAACATGAATAGTATAATATATGGAATATAATCTAGCCACAATTCAAACTGATATGGATCAAATTATGAAACCATCAGTACATACTACTTATAGTTTGGAAATGTTTTCTAGCACTACAAGGCTCTAATAGAACAGTAAGATAATCTAATTCATTCTAGACAATATATACTCATTTTTCCAGTTCTGAAGTCTACAAGTAACCACAAAGTATATAAAATTACAAAACAATTCAAGCTGGGAAAAATCTCTCTAGTTTAAACTGTACTCTTTTCTCTAAGGGGACTAAAGATGAAATCAGTATCACTTTCTACCAACTACACCCTGTTTGCTCATCTTAAATATTTGAACATGAAAAAAATGATAAACTATAAAAATTAAGCTGATTCTTTCAATAGCAAGGCCCCTTGAAATAAAATATTTTCCATCATAGGAATCAGCATTACACATAAAAAATGAATGCAGGAGAAACAAGTCAGGTAGAGAAGACATTTGTAATACGTAGATTAGTTCACTACATATGGACATGAAAGTGATCTTTAGATTAAATGCATTTCATCAAAATTCTCATGTATTCATAAGATTTTAAATAAACACTAACATTCATATGGAAGAATAAAATAACACAAATAAGTGGAACAAATATGAGTAAAAGAAAAAGGGAAATATCATGATATGTATTTCTTATGGTTTGAAAGAAAATGACCTCCAAAGAAGTGGCACTATTAGGAGGTGTGGTTTTGTTGGAGGAAGTGTGTCACTGTAGAGTGAACCTGAAGTTCTCTTTTGCTCAGGCATCCCTCAATGTGATAGTCAATCAACTTGTTAGTCTCTTAACTTTAGTTTTCTTACCCAGAAAATGCATATTAAAATGTTCCCTGGTTGTAGGGTTGGCCATGATTATAGAGCAAAACAATGATTATGAAATATCCATGTTTAGTTTTTCAGTACCTGTAACCAAGAAAACCCAGAAATGAATACTCTGGGTAGGATAATCCAAGTTTCTTTTGTTTCTTTCTTGAGAAAAATAAGAGTCTAACACTGACCTTCACTGTGGGTAGTTTAAGAGATCTATATGGATTTAATGTTTTGGAAATAAAAATTGTTCCATAGCCAATTTGTCATCCATATGGATAAAATGCTCTAATAGAACATTTTATTCAGAAGTGCATACTTACCACCATTGTCAAGTATGGATACTTGCTATTGTTGGAAACGGATACATCTTCACAGAGAAATTCTTCCTTTCCTATTTTCAGTGATAGATTTGTGAAAATAAACTTGATGAGGCTTTCTGGAGGGAAAAGCCCACCTCAGCTTCTCAAAGGTCACTAGAAGTTATAGAGAACAGATCATCTGACTCTTACACTTTCAGTGCATGTCATAGCTCAGGTCACCAGCATCCAATCATAGAAACAGAGATTAGTTAAAAGTGCAACATTGAGAGTAGACAGTAGACAAGGCATTCAAAGTAGACCCTCAGCAAATGTCTAGAGCAATGATTCTCATCCTGTGGGTCACAACCACTTTGAAGGATGAATGACCTTTTCAAAAGGTTCACCAAAGACCATCTGCATAAGAGATATTTACATTGTGTTTCATAGCATTATTATACTTACAGTTATGAAGTAGTAATAAAAATAATTTTATGGTTGAGGGTCACCACACAATGAAGAACAGTATAAAGGGGCACAGCATTAGGAAGTTTGAGAATCACTGGTCTAGCATCTGAGCAATCAAAAATCTATCTGGACACAAGGATTAGATTTCCATGGCCATTGCATGGGGTATAGGTGAGATTTAAATTTATTTGGAGGAACGAAAGGAATAACAGCAATTATAATTTAAATAAAAAACCAAACTTTAAGGAATAATGCTGCCCAACATTAAATTTTCTGTAAAGCTATAATATTCAACCTAGGGCAAGTCAAGGTAACTAGACCAGAATAATTAGGGGACAAATGTACATAGATATTCCCATTGGAACCTTAAATATGAAAAAGGGAAAACAATCTACAGATATACCCACCAGAGGCTTAATTCTAAAGCTTCCACTTGATTTAAATATTTCAACTTGGAAGAGACTATTCAATAACTTTTGCTAAAAGGATGCCATTAATTGCCCACATACAATGAACTTTCAAAGATCTCACATATTTTAAAATTGGCTCATAAAAAGGAAGTTATGGTTTTATATGTAAGTCACCAAACTACCTAGCTTTAAGAAAAGAACTGAATTTGGAGAATATCCTCCCAATAGAGGTATTCCAAACCCAGAAAGATAAGCAGGGGATCTACTCATTCATTAGTGGACTCTAAACAATAAAGAAAAAAGCAAAGCATGTCCAAACTGCAAAACACAACCCCTGAACAGCTTTGGATCTGAAACACCTTGGAGTTGCACCTTGGATCCTACTACCTCTAGAAGAACTCCTGACTCAGTCTTGACGTTGGCGTGAGGAAACTGGATCTGCCGGGAGTGGATGCTGAACCAAGCAATATTGGGTCCTTGGGACCTCTTGTCCATGCTGGGGAGGAGATGGGGAGATGTATAGAAGAGAGAGTGACTGGAGGAGGTGGGAGGGAGAAGGGACCTTGAATAAGGATAACACAGATAGAAAATGTGACTTTATTCATAATAAAAAAAGAAACGGGAAAAAAAGAACCTAGATGCCTCTCAACTGAGTAATGGATTAACAAGCTGTGGTACATCTACACAATGGAGTATTACTCAGCAGTAAGAAAAAATGATATTCTATAATTTGCAGGCAAATGGATGGGTATGGAAAATAGCCTCCTGAGTGAGGTTTTACAATCCCAGAAAGATAAGTAGGGGTTGTATTCACTCATTTGTGGGCTTTAAACAAAAAGCAAAGCATATCCAAGCTGCAAACCACAAACACTGAACAGCTTGGTTTCTGAAGCACCTTGGATGGGAAACTTAGAGCCCATTCCCTTCAGAGGAACACCTGACCCAGTCTTGATGTGGGGATGAGGAAAGTGGATTTGCCTGGAGTGGATGCTGAACTAAGCCACCTTGGGACCTTGGGACCTCCTGTCCATGCTGAGGAGGAGATAAGGAGATGGGGAGAAGAGTGACTTGTAGGGGCAGGAGGGGAAGGGCATTTGAACAAGGGGATACATGGATAAAAACGTGAGACTTTGTTAATAATAAAAAATGAGAAAAGAAAGAAAGAAAAGAACACATGGTAGAAAACTTCAAGACCTGAAATTAAGCAAAAATTTCTTTAAAATAATAGCAAAATTACAGAAAAAAGGTTTGCTAGCACAGGTAAAAGTGAGATGCTCATGACTATGAGGTTAATATAGATCACAATTAAAATTATATATAAGCCTTGAGGACATAGTGACATCCCATATCAGCCTCTCATTTCTTAATAGAAATGGCATAGCATGAACTTTATCAAAATATACAACTTTCATTTGCCAAAGATACCTACAGAAAAAATGTCACAATAGAGAATAGGTGAAGATATCTGTAAGTGTCATATCCAGTAGTACATCATATCATGTCCACAATACTTAAAGAATTATGCAAATCCAATTATAGCAAACAACATAATAACAAATCTCAGAAAGATTCCCCAAACAGATTTTGCAAAGATGCAAAAATATCAGGTAAGTACCTGAGATTTTCCAATAACCACAAGTAAAACACACCCAAAGTCATTGTATCTATCACTCAAACTTGCATATGAATCTCTAAAATAAAACTTAGTAACAGTGGTTGCTATAAAGAAAGGAAACAGGTGAAGACTTCTTAAATGATAAGAATGAGAAATTTTCCTGTCAAAATCAAGACTGAGTGAGTAGCCCATGGCCTCCAGCAAAATCATAGCACTCACAGATTCATTAAGAGTTACTCTTCATGTTTCCTCAGGGAGGTTTTTGGGATGAAATTCATGTTTATGTTGGTGACCATTTTCAAAGACATGCCAACTAAAATAGACTGACGTCCACTGTGTAAGTTAAACACATCCACCTACTTGAAATTATTAATTGGACAAAAACTGAGTTTTCTAGAACCAAAAGGAATTTTGTTCACTGACTGCCTGTGTACTTCCACGGCCACTCCATCCTGACCTCATTTTCCACCCAGCCAGCAGCAGGCCTACCTTATCAGGCTTGTGAATCTACAATCTCATGATAAAGTCTTCAACCTCAGTAACTTCTCTCCTCCATTCCTTTCTGCTCTTCCTCTATCCTTCCTTCTTCTATCTCTCTTCTTTCTTCTGGCTGTTTATCTTTTCTTCTTACTCTCCTTCTTCCCCTTCTTACCATCCATGTTTCCCTGTTCTTCCCTTTTTCTCCCATTGCTTTTCTTCCCTCCCCCATCCTATGGAAGATATATTCTCTAAAACTCTTGAGCAATAAAAACTGTGTTTTGCAAGGTTAAACATATATTTAAAGGCATAACCCAGAAACTCCAACCCTATTATTTTTGGAGATAAACTTAAATACAGTTGATTCATTGGTACACCCTTAGTGGTTAGAATGATTTTTTTTTTTGTCTAATATCTTTGCCTAATGGATATAATGGTGTTTTTTCACATGTATGCAAATTTATACAATCCAAAAGGAAATAAAAAGGAGAGAAGAAGAAAGGAAACATATGTGATTGAGAAAAGAAGGGAGAAACAAACTTTGAGAGAGAAAATAAGAGAATGAAACACAGGAGAGGATGGAAAGACACAGATAAAAATACAATGTATGGACAGCTAAATAACATTACAAAGAGATGATATATAAAGAAAGAATTCCTATCAACTTAGAGGAAGCTCTTACCGCTTCTAAAAATACAAAGAAAGGCACAGGGATAAAAGATCTTTAAGTCAAAGGAAGTCATTCATTTTAAATGGGAATACAAATGAAAACTAGAAACTATTGTAATTCTAATCTATCAAGGGCTCATAAACAGGAGCCCCTTCTGAGAGCATACTCCTGAAGATACTATGGAAACAAGAGCCACTGCATGATGCTTTGGGGGTCAATTCTTTTATCAAATGGCCATAAAGGCGAATGTATAATGTTTATCAAAATATCATCAATGAATATTTTAACCTATAAACTATATGAACCTATATTTGTGGAGATATTCTTTTATATACGGCACATATTTGAAGTATTATTTACAATTTCAAAAAGCAAGGACATATATATTCTTAGAATGCTAATTTTCTATTAGTAAAATAGGAAAACCTCTTATATGCCTGAGTATGCTCAAAGCAACTTTATAAATATGTAAGCAGCTAAGCATGACAGTGGGTAGTGACTTGGAAAAATCAATGATGCACTAAGAGGGACTACTTTAATATAAATTTTAAAATGTTTAAGAATATATGAACCACATGGGTAACTTTGTTAGTGAAAGTTAAAGGAAAATATATTAACATTAAGTTTTCATAAGTTGTCCTATATGAACTCAGTTTTTCAGCCACTCACCTAATTCAGAGACATTTTTAAGATAAAATGCTCATACACTTATAGGCTTTTATGATTTCATGATGAGATAAATATATTCTTATATACAAAAGAATTGAGGTTGACATAGTATTAACTTTCTTTAGCAAAGCTCAAATTTCAAGCCTTATGTTATGAGGAGGAACTTTCTAAAGATTGTTGGCATTTTTCCTAACATTATCCTTGTTTGTACTTTGGCTGTGACATTGATGTTCACCTCTTGTTCCTAAGCACCAACAGTTAATAAAATACCATCCCTGATGTGCTTACACTCGTAAGACATGAAGCTGCAGTAGGATCCTTGTTGTCTTTGCCTCCAAAGCCATTTCCAGCTTTAGCTGTCATTTCCAAGGACCACAAGATTAGAAAGAATTATACACTCAGGACTTCTCTAGTAAGAAGACCGAGAATCAATAAAACATGATTGGTCATTTAGTGTAATATACCCAGCAATAATCAGAAGTCTCTGGTTGGTGACAGATTGATTTTGATATCCTAGTGATTCACACAGCTTGCTGAGAAGGATTTCAGGATCTATCATCTTGGGTGACTGAATAGTCATGGGTCAGAGAGTTCAGAATTTGTTTTAGTTTAGTAGACATTTGAAGATGCCCTGTGTTTCTGAGCTCCTAAGGGATCTGCATGGGCACCAGAGCTGGCTGCCAAGTGCAGGTTAGTGAATATTGATATTAATGTAAACATTTTATCGCCATTTAAAGCCTTCTAAAAGACAATTCATTTCTTATTGTTGTCAAAAGAGTGGGCTAACAGATGACAAGATTGACTTATTTTACAAGTAAAATGGAGATGGATATATTCATTCTTACCACACTCTTGCTGGTAGGAAAGACTTTCTGAAACTGCTTAGACATTTTCTCAGATTGTACACAGTTTCCAGATTTAATGTAAGAGGAAGGCTGCAAGGAAAATCTGACAACTTAATCTATTAGTAAGGAAGAAGTCTGGTTCTGGTTCTTTATTCCCTAACAGGGAACTTAGACATATCACTTATATCTGAGCTTTGCATCCTCCTATGAAAAATGTTTTGAATTCGCAGGCAAATGGATGGATTTGGAGAATATCCTCCTGAGCGAGGTATCACAATCTCAGAAAGATAAGCAGGGGATGTACTCACTCATTAGTGGTCTCTAAACAAACAAACAAGAAAAAAAGCCAAACATGCCCAAGCGGCAAACCATAACCACTGAACAGCTTGGGATCAGAAACACCCTGGACTGATCTCCGAACCCCACTCCAACTATAGGAACACCAGACTCACTCTTGAGAAAGGGGGGACAAAACTGGATTTGGCCAGGAGTGGAGACTGATCCAAGCATTATTGGGTCAGTGGGACTATAGGACTGTCTGCTCCCTGCCCAGGGAGGGGATGGGGAGTTGCAGAGAAGAAAAATGACAAGATGTTGTGGGAGGGGGAAGGGACCTTGAATAAGGATATACAGGGCTGGAAAAAAAAATTCAGAGGGAAAGCTGAACACAAAGTAAATATATGTGTAGCAATCTTATTTGCATTACCACCCTTGATAAGCCATGCTTATGATTCTTATCCTCTTTATAGTTATTGTTAACTTTTCAGCATTTTAAATTCATTTTACTGTTTTTTTGATAAATACAAAATAAAGAAGGAAAACAAACAAACAAAAAAAAAAGAAGGTAAAACCAAAAAAAAAAAAAAAAAAAGAAAGAAAAGTGTTTAGACTAGCAAAAAAAAATAAATACTATAAATCAAGACTTCTCACAAATGTAGGTAACAATTTGAAGATTCAAGTTCATTGAGGTACTTGGAGGTCTGTAAACAGAGGTCTGTAAACAGTACGAGGAAGAAGAAAGGCACTTTAATTTGAGCCTCTTCTTCTTTCTCTTGGTCTGTTACACGTATAGTCATAAATGGACTTTTCACTTTCTAAACATGCCAATTTCATAAAATAAAATACAAATGGTATTTTAAAGACTTTATTCTTTAAGTGTCCCATTAGACTCATTAAACTGGCAATCAATATGATCAGTTCAATAACTATTGGTCAAGTAATATCTTGTCTCAGACACTAGAGCTGGCAGTGAGCAAGACAGACAGGATTCCTTCCTCTTTGATTCCTGTGCTTTACTGAAATTTATACTGGAAAAAGATGTGATACGTGCTAAATTAGAGAATGTATGGAATGTTACAAGTAAAAAGTCAAATATAAGCAGGCATAAAAGAACCATCATGTGAGACTAAGTACATATGCGAATAAAAATTAAATGACAGTTCATGCAGAAAAGTGATGTTCACACTGAGAACCAAGTAGAACACATGGTAGGAATTAATCATCCAGAAAAAGAAGAATAGAAAAAATTCTATCTGTGGTAAAACACAATACAGCTTCTTTATCAAAACTTTTGTTACAAATTTACAGTGAAAGTTTTGCACATCATCTTAAAAACATAAGTGAAGACATTGACATATTTGAAGTAGGTGTGGACAGTCAGGTCTGTGTGTTAGAATAAGGCAACTTCACTGTAGAGAAGAAAATATTCTCAGACAATATAATCACCAGATGAGATGGCTCTTTGTAGAAGAATGAGAAATCAGAACAGAAAGGAGTTTCTGAGTATTATAAATGTTACGCTGATCAGAAATTATAGAAAATTTCACTAAACATTCAATTAATGTATGGAATGTTTTACCTGGGACTGAGGAGAGGGCATCACAGTTAATAGTACCTACTTACTTCTGTAGATGGCTTGAGTTAGGTTTTCAGCTTGCATACCCACGAGCTCACAACCACCTGTAACTGCAGTTCCACAAATCCAATATCCTCTTCACAGTCCTCTGCAGACACATACTCTGCAGTGTATGTGTGTGTGTGTGTGTGTGTGTGTGTGTGTGTGTGTGTGTGAATTTAAATGTCCTCCAAATTGCAGAGCATATGCTTTTGTAAGTTCTTTCTCTTTAGCTACCAAGAAGCTGCAGCTCTGTGAGCCTGTGATGACCGCCAAACTGGCATACAGTACATCACAGTAAAGCCTTGCTGCCAGGATTGATAACAGAAGAGAGAAGTATATAGAGGGTTGAATTTTCAGCTTTTACAAATAATGCTGTTTCAGATATTTCTGAAATAAATATGTTTGACCAAAATATCTGAAAGAGAAGCTCTGTGAAGAAGCAATCAAGCAGAACATATTTCAACCACTCAGTAGCTGCAGTTGTTGGATTCCCCTAATTCTCCACTTATTCTGCAGAAGGGACATTGCATGCACCACTACTACATTTTCTTTTCTTGACGAACAAATTGAAAAACAGATTATTTCTAGAGGTTTCTAGGAACCATATTTCATCTTGGATAGTGCCAAAAGATAAGTTAGGCATCACCTAAGAGCTCTGAATGTCCCCTCTGAAGCCAGTGGGACATATTACCAAATGACAGAATCTGCCATACTGCCCTGCTATCTTCTAATTATCCATGATGGTGCTGAAGCCTGGAGGGTAAAATGGCCTCATAAAATATGGTAATAAAGGTGTCCTTTGTTGAGCCATCGTTTTGTAAAGTGCAAGCTATGATTGATTAGACTATCTAAACTACAGGTCATCTGCAGCCTGCCAAAGAATGTATGTAGCTCTAACATTAGACTCAGGTGACTTTCCAACCTGACCTTTTGCCTGAACAGCTGGAAGAGACATGGGCTTATGGTGAAGCAGCCATATTCCATATGTCCCTCTAGTTAAAGGGAAAACATGCTGATGTGTACCCATCTGCTGACTCATCCCCTCTGACAGTTGAGAGACTCTCTGCAAGCAGTAGCATTTTATTTGACCTTTTAGGTATGTTGAACTTCTGCAAGAATTGTGGAAATACCATCAAGGAAAAACTTGCTAAAACTCTCCATCTCAGCTACTGGGGAATGTACAAGTGGATGAGCACTTTTCTATAAATGTCAAGAAAGGGCATGGTAGTTGCTAAAACACAAAAATGCTATAAAGGCATTTCAATTGTGTACATGTATGCATGGGCCTATCTATTAGGATGCACAAAACACTCAAACAAGTTCAGCATTGGGTCTAACCTTTGTAGCTTTAGGCATAATCTACTGTTCCTGCCTATCATAGTTTGATTGCTATGGTGCAATATCTTATGTGATGATTAGTACCAGTACCAATACACTGAATTTTAGGGTTTTCTGTGTAGGCACAGTTTAAAACTGCTCAAGCAAAAAAAAAATATATAAAAACAGGGAGAAGAGAAGATAGCTATGATTAAATGAAAAATGATCTCCACAGACTCCTGAGTTTGAAAATTTAGAGCATAGTGCTTCTCTACTGAAGTTACAGAACCTTTAGTAGGTGGGGCTGAGTTTGAAGAAGATTATCAGGTAGTTTTATTTCTGATGTTTTCTATCCTTTTCTCTGCTTCCTTGTCCACTGAGAGATGGGTGTGCAACAGATCCCCCAGAGAGCTACCCTCCATGCCTCACTATGAGGAACCAAATGCCAAAGTAAACCTTATCCAATAATCTAAATTTTTTTGCTTAGCTACTTAGTCACAGCAACAAGAAAAATAATTAGCACAGATTTACCTGACAGACAAAAAATATCCTTGGCTATTACATCACACTACATCATTCATTACTATTAGCCACAAGCCATTAAATAACACAATTCATTTATCTAATATTTAGGTCTGCCTCTGTAACTTAACAAGCCCCTGATGTCTACATCATGCCAAGAATTTGGCAAAGCATCATCTGAATGCTTCATGTTTTTTTTTTTAATATCACACAGTGGACCAGGAGCAGCATGAAGTCCTCTCCATGTATGTCCTTTATATCACAGCAACTTAAATCAACCAATGTTTAGGAACATAGGGACATGTATTAGTTTCTGGTGGTAATGTGTGTAACTCTAGTATGAACCAGACTGTAAACCTGACACTAACACAAGCAAAGGAGCTCAGGAACACGTCACAATGAAGTCCTGAGAAGATGGTAACCCAGAGAAAGCCTCAGAAACAAAGAAGACATTTGAATTTTTGTTATGTTTTAAATTATGTGCTTGTCACTGTGTCTGTATATGTGTGCATGTGCTTGCAGTGCCCTCAGAGTCCACAAGAGGTTGTCATATTCCCTGGACCTAGAGTTACTGGTAGTTGTGAGCTACCCAATACAGGTGCTGGGAACTGACCTGGTTATCTGCAAGAGCAGTACATGGTCTTAACCAGTGAGTCATCTCTCTAGCTCCCACAACAGATCTTTGGGAAGCACAGTTATTTTGATTAACTTGAAGAAGAAAGATCACTACCACATGATACAAAAAAGGAAGAAAACATAAATTACTAGTGTTAACTCTATTGCTTTCATTCACCTTTGAAGATATCTCTTCTTCGTTTTCCTAGTGAAGTGATAACATCTTCAAAGAGCTGATGTGGGGAGGAAGTGGGAATGCAAAAGAGAAAACATGGTCCTCATCACTCAATAAGACTGAAATGTGAAATTGTTTCATTTTCATTAGTAATTATTCCCATATCACTAATGCAAAATACCACAAAAAATGCATGTCAAATCCAAGCATTTGTTATTAGCTGAAGTAATATATTTTCTTATGGCTAGTAATTATACTAAGCAATATAATAACAGAACCCATTGAGAACAATGAGAAGTGCTTTTGTTAAGTAGATTGAAAGTTGAGAGCTATCCAGAAAAGTTTCTGTGTGTTAACAGTGCTGATACATGTGCCTACTGAACGTGAGTTCACATCCTATTTTATAAATGGCATGAGCATTGCTTCTTTATCCTCAATGTTCTAAGTTAAGAGACTCACTGGCAAGTAGCTCGTGCTCTATATGACTCTGCAATAGCTCTATGATATTAATCAAAGTATTCTGTACTCACAAGTATAGAGGACTGATAACAAAATGGCTCCGTGAGCCTCATTATGATCAAATTGGAAAGAATCACTGAAGATAATGATAAAATATAGTTTATGTCTTCTTCTAGCCTTCAAATCCTCCTGAAAACCTGCCCATATAAAATTGAACACCACCAAAAATCTAAGTAGATTAACAGTTTCTAAGTAAGGAGATTCCAGACTACTTGGCTTGCTTTGTACATAGTCTGGGATCACATGCTTTCCTATTTAGGTCCATAGGAGTTTCTTACTTTTATGCCAAATGGTGTTCAACAATACAGATGAGAAATTAGAAAAGCAAATCATTCTAAATCTACTCATCTGTCAACATATGCCAACAGTTAGTAAACATCTAATAAACAAATAAACATGTCAGGTAGTGAGCTAAGTTTTAGAGTCACAAATTAAAAAAAAACTGTCATGCTGCATGATCCATACCCTGAAGGTTCTCAAAGTTCATTTGGAGAGTCATGAACATGAACATCCCTGAGAAGGGATGAGATGGGGTGATGTGCTTCAGCTACAAAGGAGAGATGCACATTGTCTCCCAGTTCTTTACCTTAAAGGGAGGAAACACCTGAGAGATTTCCAATTCAAATGCCACTATTGCTTCTGACTTGAGCCTTAACTTCCTTGACACCTTGGAGCTTCAGGATAGAATTTTGTCTTTGCTGCAGTGTGTGGGTATTTTAGAAACAGACATCTATTTTTTGTATCCTAACCTCTTATTAGGACACATCTCATAGTGGTGGAGCTTCCTGATATTCTTGTTGATGTCTAGGCTTCAGAGACCATCTCCTCCATGTCCCATGAACCATGTCTAGACTTTGTTGAATCCCCTGTGCTTCCTGGGTAGGTAAAGAATATGCTCTCTGCCAAATACAAATTACAGCCCCTTGAACTGAGGCTCTCTGATGATTTGTATCATACCTAAACACCTGATCCTTGCACACTGTGAAGTCTGAGAACACAATTAGGAATGTGAGATTGGTCCATCTGCGGCCCTCTTAGGTGTATACCCGAAGCAAATATCAGACACAGATGTACTCATAATAGCTGAGTGATGGAGTCAACACAGATGCCAACCAGCAGGTAACTGCATGAAGAAAGCAGTACAGCATTCCAGGTACAATAGTGTATTAGTCAACTGTAAAGAAGAACAAATCTGTAATTTTCAGGAAAATTAATGGAATTGAAGAATATCATGCTAAGTGAAATAAGTAGTCATAAAAACAAGACTCAAAAAGACTCAGTGTTTTACTTCATTTAGAGAAGGTAGGGGAAAAAAATGAAATGATACCAATCAGAAAGCAGAAGAGGGACCAAAAAGAAAGCTAAAAGGACTAGAGAGGATTGAAAGGACCAGAGATGATATTAGAGAGGCATGTGTATTTGATATGGTGAAAACATTATTTTGCATGATTTACATGATTAGTAAAAAATAATTTCTAATTATGTGATGTGTCCCTGACACTGGAAAGAGAACACTGAGCTCCTCATAAGCTGAGTACAGGGCAGCATACAGAGAAAGCAATTATCTTGGTTGCCTTGAGGTTTGGAAAAGTGCTCCTTGAAGAGATCTTAGTGTCTGAAGGTAATAATAATCCTAAAAATAATCTGAAATTTGAGCAGGTTCCTTTTCCATTTTAATTCTCACCTAGATTTAGAGTGACCTCAGTGAGACATGTATTAAACATCACTATACTTTATAAAAGTCTTTTAACATTTATAATTAGAACTAGGTATCTATGAAATGTCAAGAATGTTACAACTTACAGCAAAATAGAAAAAAAAGAGAAAATTTCTGCTATAAGCACATAATAATAATAATACCATAGAGTTCTTGTAGCGGGAAACCAGAAGCTACCCAGGTAAACTCTGATTACGTCAAAGTAATGAAGCTGGGCAGGGCATGGTCAACTGGAAAGAGTGCCAGGAAAAAAGCCCCCCAGAAGAGAGAGAGCCCTGAAGAGGGAGGAGCCCGATCCCTTGCTTCTGGACCTGTAGTGTGGTTAGGAAGGACCCCTAGGTTGGGATTACTCCTACACGCTGCTTCTCTACCTTTTCTCCCCCCTGAACACTCCCTTTTCTGTGACTTTTGGATAATAAACATTGCTTAATATGGAACTCATGGCGGGTTAATTATCATAACAATTGACGCCCAAAGCACGATTGTTTTCACGAAATCCGGCGGCGGGGTCCCCCAGCCCTCAGCCACAGGGCGAGCAGCTATTTTGGATTCGGGATTTGCTCCCAACAACTTGGATCTCCTGGCAACGCCAATGAGAACAGCGAGTGAACGGGAATCTCAGAGACCAGGCAGAACCATTTGTGGTGATGCACGCTGGTAGGATTTGCTGAAGGAAACAAAGGCTGCCCTAAGGTAATCCTCACTTTGTTTTGGGCACCTCTACTGCCACTGCTGATCGCAACTGTGACACCTGCTGGCCGTAAGTCCTCATTACATCTCAGTAAGGTAATCTTTTTTTTTCTTCTGCAATGTCTGATGAAATAAATATTCAGAATTTTACCCATTTTTTTCACAATGTTGATAGAGGTTTATTTTCAGGATTATGCATTTGGAGGCTATCTCATCCCAGGAGTTCTTTTCCTTTTTAGTGTGATAATATACTTTATACCTACCTATTTTAAAGGATCCCAGCATAGAGATGAATACATTCCCCACAGGGTGTATGAGGCTAAGATGTGTGACATGGATGAACATATTAAGACAAGAAGCTCGTTGCCTCCATAGAGGAGAGGTCTACATTGGTTAGAGAGGAATGCAGAGTTTATATTGATGAAAAATTTAGGAAACTGGATCAGAAAGTTGTAGAACGTGTAGATGTGGAGACTGAGAGAATTTTCCACTCTATAAAATTGTTGGAAAGGTCATTTATACAGGACCTTAAAACACTGGAAAAGACCATTACCGCTAGGTTACAAGATTATTAGGGTCGTATGAAGATTATAGAAAATGATTTTGAGGCAAAATCTGCTCAAGACAACCCAGAGCCCCCTCTTAAAAGATGCTACAGTAGGGAAGGTGCCCTACCTAGAGTGGTTACAATGAGGGGACTATCCCCTACTCTTCCAACACTATTCCCAGTTGTGGCAGAGATCAAAAAATCACAATCACATAGAAGGGCTTCAGACAATGTGGGTTATAATTATGAACCTTTCTACATGAAAGATCTAAAAACAATAAAGGAAACCATAGTGACATACGGTGTACAATCATCTTTTGTGAAGCAATTCATAAATTCATGGTCAACACAGAATCGGGTAATTCCTGATGACTGGAAGAATTTGGCAACCACAGTGTTGAACGATAGTCAAAGCTTGTAGTGGAGGAATTGGTTTAGGGAAGAGGCTAAAGCCTTGGAATCTCGAGATCAAACTGGGAATGTTACCATCTCCAAGGAACAAATCCTTGGGGAAGGCCAGTTTGCTGATATATCAGTTCAGGCTCCTTATGATGACCATGCCCTGTTGGTAAGCCATACTGCTGCCTTAAATGCTTGGGAAAAGGTTTTAGACCCAGGACAGAGAATTGAGTCATATACTCAGAATAAACAAGGTCCAAAGGAGCCTTATACAGACTTTTTACAGAGGTTGACTCAGGCTGTAAATAGAGCAGTGTCAGATTCAGGAGTTTGGTAACAACTGATACTCTCTTTGGCCTTCGATCATGGTAATATGACATGTAAGAAATTGATCATGCCATTAAAGATTAGAGGTGTACCCTTAGAAGAATGGATTCAACTTGCAATTAATGTCGAATCTGCAATTAATGTCGAATCTCTACATACTGATGAAGAGAATTGGGAAGGACAAGCCATTGCTAATGTTAAGATGAGAAATCAAAGCATCATTTGTTTCAATTGTGGTAGGCCAGGCCATATAAAGAGGAATTGTAGGCAAAGTATATATGGGAATTCTCCCAATCCCAAGAGTGACTCAAACAGAAGGCCACTACCTCCTGGACTATGTAGGAGATGTAACAAAGGCAGACAGTGGACAAATGAGTGTAGATCCATAAGAGACAAGGATGGCAAACTTTCAACATTGGGAAACATAACTCGGGGCTTCCCCCAGGAAGCCCCCAAGTGTCAGACCTCCAAGGGAAAAAAGGTTCAGTCATATCCAGTCACAGTGGAAGAGCAGCTTTCTCAGGATGAGTAACAAATCCCAGGCTTGAAACAGTAGACCATGTAGCCATAGACAATAGATTGCCCTTACAAGAGAATTTGTCAGTATCCAGTAAACCAATAAAATGCATATTTTGGCAGACCTCCATAAATGAGCAAAGACCAAAGTTGACAATAAGAATAGACAATATTTTTATGCAAGGCTTAGTCAACACAGGAGCTCATGTTTCGATCATAGCTCCACAAGCATGGCAGGATAGAATGATATTATAGATGTAGGAATTTCAAAAAAAAATAAAGAGAGAGAGAGAAAAAGAAAGAAAAGGGAATAGATAGGATATCATTATACTTGCAAACAACTATTAACCAAAGGATGAATATCAAATGAATCACCATGGTACAGATGTTTGTATATTGATACAAATGGGAAATCAATCTATATGTTTCATTGAGATAATATGTATATTGCTACAAAGATGAACATGGTATAAATGTTTGTATATTATACAAATGGGAAATTAATCTATATGTTTGATTGGGATAATATATATATATATTGATACAAAGTTGAATGTATAATTGCCTTATTTTTCACGTGTCTACCTCTGCTTAAAATATTTTGCACATTGATGTGTATTAAGTACATTGTCATTTCCATAATGCAAATTCTACCTCTAATTATTTATGCTAGTCATAACATTTGTTGTAATATATACACCAGTTGTTTTCTATAACTCCATTAGACATATTTATATGTATAATGATATATAGTTAGGATATTGTTGTCATTTGATACAAAATGTGTATTTTGGTCAATATTTATAAGATTGTTATACTTGAAATTATTATGGAGGAGTTGTACACTCATTTTTGGAATGCCAATTCTGACAGTGTAAGCTTTACTTTCTTGGTTGATTGGGATTGCAGATTATGGCTACTCAGATTTGCCACCTAACAGTCAGGATACTCAAGCTTTTCAGAAACATGTTAGAATATACCAGATAGATAGACATCTTCAACCACTTCATAGATGGAGAGACTATGGCATTCAAGATTTTGTTATCTCGAATTTGGCCGTGAGAGACATGACAACTCCTGGCATCACCGTTTCTTTCCCAAGGTGGTATTGAGCATCACAGACATCTTGCAAAGAGATTGTCTTATTTGGCGAATAATGGCCTGAGGGGCAAAGGGCTGCACTTGCCCTGACTGCTGTCAGCATGCTTACTGTCTGATATGGACAAGCAGGATGAAGAATAGAGACCGCAGAAGCCTTCCTAGACAAGTTAAGACAGTCTTACCCAAAAATACCCTGCTTCTGTAGAGACTTGTCAGACATCCTAGGCTAGTAGCCAAAAGGGTGGATCCTTCCGTGGTACAGAGAAGTGGTGGATGACTGTCCAGGTAGTTAACTGTCATTGTCTTCTCCTAAATTTTGGAAGTTACTTCATCATGTTTCTGACTTCAGGTATATATTTTCCTTCTCATGTCTTGATGGTGTTGAAGACTGGATAGTTGAGGTTGTTATTACTTCACATCTCAGCAAAGACACTCAGGTATTAGAACTTTATTGTTCGAGATAAACAACTTTGAAGCAATCCCTGTGCATTTCCTCGTATCAACATTCTAGACATTAAAATGCACCTCGTATTTGTTGTTTGTTAGTGGTAGTTTGACCTCACTTATGTTAGTACCATTCTCTTCCCCAGACACCACTTTATGATGATCCCTATAGTATGTAGTTTTATACTTAGTTTAGAACTTTCTTATTTAGACAAAAGGTGGAGATGTAGTGGGAAACCAGAAGCTACCCATGTAAGCTCTGATTATGTCAAAGTAATGGAGCCTGGCAAGGTGTGGTCAACTGGAAAGAGTGCCAGAGAAAAAGTCCCCCGGGAAGAGAGAGAGCCAGGAAGAAGGAGCCTGGCCCCTTGCTTCTGGACCTGTGGTGTGGTTAGGAATGACCACTCGATGCTGCTTCTCCACCTTTTCTTCCCCCTGAACACCCCCTTTTCTGTAAGTGACTTTTGGATAGTAAACATTACTTAATATAGATCTCATGGTGAGTTAATTATCATAACAAGTTCTTACAATATATCTCATTTGTAGCTGTTGACTTTACATGTGAAAGAAGAAATATTACAAATTCCTAAAATTTAACCCAAACATGACCTCCACATTGTATGCCATTGAATTATAATCATAGATGCCTCCCTCCTATGTATAGTAGTGCAACAGGAATTCAGTGGACATACCTCAGAATCTTCACATACTTTCTGGGAAAGAATTTTTGTGCCTATGTAATATTGACTGCCATTTCTTCTTGTCATGTTTAGTCAGGTCTTACAAACAGTAACATAATGATTCTTATAACAGCCTTAGAAAATACTTTGTTTTATTTATTTTTGTGTTTTTGGTATTTTTTAAATATAGTTGTTTCATAGGCCTAGCTGGCCTCAAACTTGCTATTCAAAGTAACCTTGAATTTATATCATTCCTTCTCCACCTTTCAAGTGCTGGCTTTCTGGTATAAAGTACCTCTTTTGAGGAGATCCTAGATTGAACCCAGGACTCTTTACATGCTAGGCAAGCATTCCAACCACTCATCTCCATCCCCCAAAATTGTAGTGTTTATAATCTATCTTTTAGATTTAAGAAAGTGAGCTTCAGGAGGAATGCTTAGCCTCTAGATTAAATCTCAGGGGTGACAAACTGAATGTTGACCCAGTTTCTCTCTCTCAATACAGTGTCCCAAGCCTCTCTGGTCCTGTTCTTTCTTCTAAAATATTTTCATTTATTCTTTCTCAGTTTTGCTTTTTAGAATATTTTTTTAATTTTTGTTGGGATTGAAAATTCTTTCTGTCTTTTCATATTTATTGCTTGTTTCTTCAAGCCAGACTCTCTTCTTGGGGATATTAATGGGAACAAAATCTCTATCTGAGACAACTTTAATTTTTTAAACCATCCTTTGCTTGTGAAATAACCCCACCTGTTACATACCCTGCCATTTATTTAATCCCATCAATAAGGGGTGTCTGCATATATCAGTTTCTTGGCCTTCTCCTCAGGGGCATCACCACCTGGTAGTAATTTTTTTAGCAAGTGTTAAATAAATGAAAATGGCTTGGGCTGGAGGTATCACCCAAAATTAAAAATGTAGACGAAGTCAGCAAGGACTCTGAGAAGAGCACACCTTGGTAGAATCAAGAAAGAAAACTAGAGAAGAGGGAAAAGAACCATGAGTTTTAAGGATCTTTGAAGAAAAATGACCTTGTTCCTGGTAGAACTTGAAGAGCTTGGGTATAGATTAATATTGATTTTTTTTTAGCTCATTACTCAGACAGAGAATACAAGGCTCAGTTAAGGGTTTAACATCATAAAGGTGCAATTTTAAAATAAGCACCTTCAGAACCAGGCCTTTTTTATTAGTAGAGTCAGGCAGCATCATATGAGGAGTGAATAGCACAGAGCCAGTACTAACAATGGGAAACATTATTCAAGCTGTTTCTTCAGGGAAACAGGGTAGACCTGTCTATCACAATTCAATTGAGTGCTGTTATTATACATAGTTTCAACGATAAAATTATATAGAAGAGTCTAGCTTTCAATTGCCAAAGGAAGATGCGCACCAGTAAAGTTTACTGAATGAGCAGTAATTCTCCTGTGGTAAGACCAGACACCTCTATGCACAGCATACACAGGAGAAGGCAGCAGCTGACATCCACCCGTGCTCTGTTTTCTAAGAAGGGTAATGGCCTCAGCTTCCTTCCTGTCTGTGCATGAGCAGAACAAACATTAAGTTTATTTCATTGTGCTGCCAGCACTTCATTTCCCTGAACTCATTCTCTGGGTATATCCTTGGCTGTTTCTCATTTGTCAGTCTTTACCCAGCGCAGCTTAGGAGATCTTTGAGAGAGATGCTGAATCAATATTGGAGCTTTATGTGAATAGTGGAGAAGCCTGGCTACAGAGCAGTGGACTGCAGTGGCCTAAAGCTGCCTTGGAAACAGTCTGTCCAAGTGGGTTAGCTCTTGACTGAAGAATAGTGACTAAGCTACAAAACCAAATTAGCTGCATTTCATCCAGAACTCAGATGAGCACTGAGCATCCAGCTTTCAGAATTTGGAGGAAAAATATCCACTACTCATAGTGACCTAGCGTTGCCTTCTCAGTCCCCACAGGGGAGCAAGAGTGCCTTAGGGCTGTCTAGTCTTACTCTGCTATGTGACCATGAGCAAACCATTGATTTCTAGTCTCTGCTGCCTCTTAAACTTTGGCTGACTGGGCTATTCTCCAACATTACCTCTAGTTACATACTATTTAGAGAAGCAGCACAGTCCTCTTCACTGTTGTAATAGCAGAAAATTCATTCCTTTAGTCATCTCATTATTTAGTGGAACTATTGTATGCTTACAGGGGCTGATAATAACAGTATAGAAAAGAAACCTGAAACTGTCTTTGGTTTTGGGCCTCACAGTACCTTTAATCCTCTGTACAGAAAGTCCCACAAGCACACAATTTAAAATATTAAACAAAACCCAAAGGAGAACCTCCCTAGAGCCCTTCTCAGAACTAAGTTTGGAGTCCATAAGAAAACAAGCACTTCATCTAAAAGCATTATGGGAATAAAGTGACATACACGGTCCAGTGTGAGCAGCTGAGAGATGGTGAGGACTGGACATCAAATGAAGAATGAGAATGGGAAGCTGAGAACCACATGTGGGGAGGGGAAACTGTGCTGGGGGGAGACAAACAAGCATAGGCACACTTGTATAGTAAAAGGGTTATATTGGGCAAAATTTAAATGTATTTTAGATTATTCCAGAAGATAAAGTTGTTGAAGCTATTGCCAGTGACTGGAAGTTAAAGGACAATAAATTTTTTGGGAGTTATAAAACTAAGAAAATTTCACATCTTACATATACAAGACAACAGGCTGCTGAGGAAGCAAGCAGTGGATTGTCTGACCCTGAACATGATAGAATACCTGTGATTAATACTGAACAGGCTGGGGGTAAAATGAGAAAGCATAAGAACAGCAAACTGGGTCGATGTGTCCCAGTCCCAAATCCCTAGGTAAGCTTTCATTATGCACATGGAAAGTGTATCTGTGTAATTCCTTTCATTCTGAGAATCTGGGAATTTTTAGAACAATACTCCTGATAGAGATTATGGCCAATGGCATGATCTAAATGTGAGAAATAATTCCTATGACAACAAGTTTTTCTCAGCTGGTCTCTCTTAAAAATATATAAAATGGGAAATAATGAATATTTCACAGAATGTATTAAGAACTAAAGCAAAAACATGATAGAAGGGGTTTGTTGCCCTGAGATTAAATAATTTAATCTATTCAGAGGTACTTAACATAGTGACCTGTAAGTGTGTGAACAGCAGAAATTGTTGCTTTCATGCTCTAGACAAAGTAATCTTCATGAAGTCTGCATCACATGCTAATTTGAAGTTGCAGCAGGAAGCTGATTTGGTGCAGAGTTTACATTACTTGATCTTTGGCTGTATGAACACTTCCAGACAACATGTATCCATAACATAGCATCCAATGATAGCTTCTGAGAGTTTACACTTATAAGAGCATAAAGAATCAATAGTAAGAATGAGTTGCTGGGATGGCTGATCTTCACTGTCAACTTAGAGGAATGTGAAATCACCTGTCAGACCTACTGCTGAGGGCTTTCCTGAAGAAGATGAGTTAATGGGGAAAGACTCATTCTAATGCTTCCAGCTTATGGACTTCAGTGTCCAACTGAAAGAAAAAGGACAAAAGGAGGGATCTATCTGAGTGTCACAGTCCCTATTCTCTTCTTTTTGACATGCTCTGGTGGGGGAAACTCCAGATTTCTTCTCCTGTGACCTCCTTCAAGCTTTCCCTGCCAAAACTAACTACACCTTCTCCAACAGTCAACAGAATAAATCCTTCCTGAAGTGACTTATCTTACATATTTGGTCACAATGATGATGGACAATCAGCATGCTTCTCACAACAATTTTCAGTTTTGTTAGAATGAAGAATTAAATTGCTAAATACCTTAATATCTTTGTTTAATACCTCATAGTGCTCTCTCTCTCACTCTCTCTCTCTCTCTCTCTCTCTCTCTCACACACACACACACACACATACACACACACACACACACACACACACACACAAAACACATACACATTATTCACTGTAGCAGAAAACAACCTTTTCTCTAACAGGTTGCTCTACCAACCAGTTAGCTCTCCCACCTTCATGGTGTTAGGGATCTTTTCTCATTCACTTCACACACAGAGGAATCCTTGAGCACTGACTGTATCATCACATGCCAAGCCAAGCACTTAGTGATACTTTGGTATTTGCCACACTATGGGAGAAATGACAGGCCAGCTGTTACACTAAAACTCCTAACAGGTGAAGTTCTAACACACAACTTTGAATCACTGATACCTGTAGTGCTTAATAACCTTTCTTATCTGCCCCTTCCCTGTGCTTGTTACTTGTTATATTTTTATTATCTCTTAAGGTTTGTATATTTTTCCAGGCATGTATTCATCTCTTTTGATTTAATTTCTCCCTCCATGGATCTGTGTGTAGGCATCTCAGCTGAGAAGCCTTGTGTTCATAAATACCTATTAGAAAGTTTTACTATTTAAACACCTTCAGCATTTTAACTGAAACTGTTTCTGAAGCATGCTTCATAAATTGCATAAACTAGATCACATTCACATGGAGCTGAGATATGTCCATCAATAATGGCTCATATTGCATTAAAATATAGATTAAAAGACATCAAAGTAGAAACAACTTTCTTTACACTGAATAAAACTTAATGTATATTCAAAAATACAAAATATTTTCAAAGGCAGATACTTTTAGAAAGTTCTTTTAAGGGGAAAAAAGAAGTCCTCAGAAAGTTTGCCTTTGGCACACTGTGTCAGTTTATGTTTTTTTGTCTCTCAGGAGGTCTGATATTAAAATGCAAGGTCAGCCTTTGGTTTTTCCCATCCAGAAGCACTCTGTTGGGTTGTAGACTCACTCTATGACTTTGCTTCCTTAATTTCATAAATTTGCCTAACAGCCTTATTTCTCTGTTTTCTAATGGGCTCCAGTGTTTACAGAAAGGGAGGAAACAGCGCAGACATATAGGAGCTGAAAGAAACCTTGGATCTTGAACATATCACACCTTAATTGTGAGGTCGCTGTAATGAGAGAAGCAGAAAAGCAGATGTGGGTTGGGAAAAGAAAGAGATGCTTGTGCACTCCAGCCTAGTCAGTCTCTCACCTCATTGTCAAGGGAAACTGTTGCAGGCTTCCTTTAACGTGTATCAGGATAAGCTGACATACTGAATCCCTATTAGCTGAGGCTGCCTGCTATGGGTATGATTTAAGACTGAAACTGGCTGTTCTTCACATCACACACAGCAGTGAAACATTTGTTAAAGCCAGAACTCTCTTAACCCTAACCACACTCTAGCCAGGCTATCAATTAAACCCCTGCCTAACTCACAGTTGCCCATCATTGTTTCCCTACAGACAAGTGTTGGACAGGCAGTGTCTCTGGGCTGAGCTGGAGCTCAGATCCAGTTATGACCACACTGTGGATGAAGCAGAGGGATGAATGCAGGCTTTGCGAGCTACTCAGGGAATGTTCCAGAAAGATAATGGAACCTCTCAGTTCCTTAGGTTTCTATATTATATCCCCTTAATTTTAAGTTCTTTGGGAGGCTTTGTAGATACAACAGCTTTTTCAATTCCTCCTAAGTCTAAACAGGAATTGCAACCACAATGTTTTAGAAAACTCTGAGACTATGATAGATGTCAGTAGTCACTCACAGATAGCCATATTAGTCCAACAAAAGAAAAAGTTTAGATGGAAGAGCTGAAAAAGAAATAAGGGAAACATTACCCTTCATAATAGCTGCAAATAGTATTAAATACCTTGGAGTAACTATAACCAAAGAAGTAACAGACCTATTTGACAAAAATTTTAAACCACTGAAGAAAGAAATTGAAGAGGATATCAGAAAATGGAAGCTCTCCCATGTTCCTGGATTGGTAGGATCAACACAGTAAAAATGGCAATTCTACCAAAGGCAATCTACAGATTCAATGCACTGCCCATCAAAATCCCAACACAATATTTTTTGGACCTTGAAAGAACAATACCAAATTTCATTTGGAATAACAGGAAAGCCAGGATTGCCAAAACAATTTTACTCAACAAAAGAACCTCAGGAGGTATCACCATCCCTGACTTCAAGCTATCCTATAGAGCTACAGTAATAAAAACAGCCTGGTACTGGCATAAAAACAGACTTGTGGACCAATGGAATAGAATTGAGGATCCAGACATTAACCTAAAAAACCTATGAACACCTGATCTTTGACAAAGAGGCCCAAAACATTCAATGGAAAAGAGATAGTATATTTAACAAATGGTGTTGGCATAGCTAGATGGAAGTGTGTAGAAAAATGCAAGTAGAACCGAGTCTGTCCCCCTGCACAAAACTCAAATCCAAGTGGATCAAAGACCTCCACATAAACCCAGCCACTTTAAACTTGATAGAAAGAAAGTGGGAAATACACTTCTACGAATTGGCACAGGTGACCACTTCCTAAATATAACACCAGTGGCACAGACACTAAGACCAACAATCAATAAGTGGGATCTCCTCAAGCTAGGAAGCTTCTGCAAAGCCAAGAACACTGTCAATAGAACAAAACGACAGCCTACAGAATGGGAAAAGATTTTCACCAACCCTACAAGTGATAGAGGACTGATCTCTAAGATATATGAAGAGCTCAAGGATCTAGAGCCCAAAACCTTGAATAACCCAATCAAAAAATGGGGTACAGATCTAAAAAGGGAATTCTCAGCAGAAGAACTACGAATGGCTGAAAGGCACCTGAAAAAGTGTTCTTCATCTTTAGCCATCAGAGAAATGCAAATCAAAACAACTTTGAGATACCACCTAACACCTGTTAGACTGGCTAAGATAAAAGGCACAGATGACAGCCTATGTTGGAGAGGATGTGGAGCAAGGGGAACACTCCTCCATTGTTGGTGGGAGTGTAAGCTTGTTCAGCCACCTTGGAATGCAATACAGCGGTTTCTCAGAAAATTGAGAATCAATCTCCCCAAGGACCCAGTAACACCACTTCTGAGTGTATACCCTAAGGAAGCACATTCACACTCCAAAGGTATTAGCTCAACTATGTTCATAGCAGCATTATTTGTAATAGCAAGAACCTGGAAACAACCTAGATGTCCCTCAACTGAAGAATGGATTAACAAACTGGTACATCTACACAATGGAATACTACTCAGCAGTAAGAAAAACTGATATCCTAATAATCGCAGGCAAATGGATGGATTTGGAGAATATCCTCCTGAGCGAGGTATCACAATCTCAGAAAGATAAGCAGGGGATGTACTCACTCATTAGTGGTCTCTAAACAAACAAACAAGAAAAAAAGCCAAACATGCCCAAGCGGCAAACCATAACCACTGAACAGCTTGGGATCAGAAACACCCTGGACTGACCCTTCGGACCCCACTCCGACTATTGGAACACCTGACTCACTCTTGAGGGAGAGTGGACAAAACTGGATTTGGCAAGGAGTGAAGACTGATCCAAGCATTATTATCAGTGGGACCATAGGACTGTCTGCTCCCTGCCCAGGGAGGGGATGGGGAGTCGTGAAGAAAAAATGACCTGATGTGGTGAGAGGGGGAAGGGACCTTGAATAAGGATATACAGGGATGGAAAAATAATTCAGAGGGAAAGCTGAACACAAAGTAAATATATGTGTTGCAATATTATTTGCATTATCACCCTTGATGAGTCATGCTTATGATTTTATCTTCTTTATAGTTATTGTTAACTTATCAGCATTTTAAACTCATTTTACTGTTTTTCTTGATAAATACAAAATAAATAAAGAAAAAAAGAGAAAAAGTTTAGAAGAAAGTTAAACTTATTTTTGATGGGCTCCCTGTATTTACTCTCATTTATAGTGAAAGTTTATAGCATGAGATTCCTATATATTTACAAGAATGAGCAATGTATGAGGCTTCTCGATTTCTCTTTATTGCCCCTCTTTTTTTTGCTGTTGTTTTGTTTCTTAAACTGATAGCATCTACTTATATCCTTGTCATAATGTGAACACACACACACATATGTGCATTATGTACATGTGTTACCATATGTTTCTCAGTCAGTTATTTCCTGACATATTCTAAGAGTTGAGTTTACATCATCAAATGATCTGCTTCAGAAGCTGCAGCCCAAGTCTGAGATAAGAACACTAAGTCAACACTTTGTTTATCATCTGCAAATGATGCCAATATTTAGCCTCATGTTCTGTTGAAAATATTAGCACAAAGAGAAGGGATCTGAGTACTTTAATTTATATATATATGTGTGTGTGTGTGTGTATGTGTATATATATATATATTTCATTTGACTTTCTATAGTTTGAAAGATCTACTTTCTATAAGGTGGTAATGCCAGTTTGCTTAGATTACTCTCACAAAATATGACAGACTGGATTGTTTACAAAACAGCAAAGTTCTTCACTATTGTGAGGAGGTTAAGTCCAGTAACAAGGAGCTGGTAACTGCATAACTACTCCCTAATACATATACACATACAGAGAGAGAGAAAGAGAGAGAGAGAGAGAGAGAGAGAGAGAGAGAGACTGACCTTGCTGTGTCCTCCAAAGGCCTCTGTGTGAACCACAGAAATGTCTTCTGCCTCTCAAGCCCCTACTGTAATGGCACAATTTAATACAACCACCCTGTAAGATTGTGTGTCCACATGCAGTTCATTATAAACAGTAGAGTTAAGGCCCAACAAAGGATTTTGAAGTAATATGGAGGCCTCCCAGGGGCAATCAGTAAAAGAGCATGTGGAGTTAATAATCTGAGCACTTGATATGCTGAGACAGAAGAACCATGAGCTTGAAGCCATTCTAGAAAATTTAGGAAGCAGATAATTATTAATGATAATAACAATAGTAACAAAACAATAGTAATAGCAGAGAAATTAGCATATTAATACTCTGACTTAAACAAAATTAAGCAGAAAAGAAAGTACAGAATGCAAGAACAAGGACTGGAGTTCAAATCCCCAGTACCCTTGGTGTTGTATGAATAGGTGACTGTGGCAGCTCCCATGCAATCTCAGTTCTCGGGAGTCAGAGCAGTGTGTCCTGAGAGTATGCTCACCAGCGAGCTTAGAACAACTAGCTCACTCACTGTTCAAGTGAGAAACCTTACCTCAATATATTTAAGTTTGGAAGGAGAAAGAAAACAGATACAACCCCTGTCCTCTATTCACAATATTCCTGTGTGCACATGTATCCACACACATGCAAATGTGCATACAGGTATGTACATACACAGAACACAAATATCTACTTGAATAGTCCTTGGAATTGTCTTTATAAACACCACCATGAAGATTCAATTCCACTCTGGAAGACTAGTTCAGAGTTCCACACTGAGACAAGGATCAGCTTATTTAAGTCATCCTGTTGCTGCCCTTCTTAGTATCATGGTCATTGTCTTTTTCTCATAAACAGAAACAAAAAACTCACTTTTTAAAAATTAAATGAATTTATATTTGGCAAGTATGATATGCCAAATGTCAAAATTTTTAGGGAGGCTTTTACAAAGTGTCCATATTACTCTAAAAGTGAGAGAAAAGGGGCTGCCCTGGAACAAGCTGGAACCATTCTAGTCTTCATCTGCAGTTACCCGATGCCTTTTCTGTCCAAACTTCACTGCTGGTAAATTTTTCAAAACTCTTCCTGCTCTGGACTAAACTTTTCTAAGATATTCAAGGTTACACAGATGACATTCTTAATATCACGTAAGACCTGGACACCCTCATGGCTATGTCCTCCATGTTAATGATGTCAATTGTTATTAATACAATGAAAAGGCAAAATCATGGTTTCTAAGTCACAGGAACATTCCCAAGAACTTTGTATTTATTACCCTGATTAATTCCTACACAGCTTTGAGGAAAACACACTCTTACTGATCCATTTCAAGGGGAGAGAAAGACTGATGAGTGATGTAGTCCATGTTCCTCTAATGTGAGATGATACTGAGTCAGAGCAATCCGAGATCAAGGCCAACCTGGGCTACCTAGCCAGACCCTATCACAAGGGAAAAAAATAATAAATGATTTTTTAAAGCCCTCAAATTTAGTAAACAAACAAGTTTTGAATTCTAATTTTCTCCTTGGTTCAAATCTATTGTTGGTAATCCACTGGGTCATTCTACATTTTTCTTAAGCTAGGAACCCTGGTGTTGATTACAATACACCCTAGCTGTTTTTCCTCAGAATCTCTGACTCTGAACATAGTGCAGCCCAAATTCCAGACTAGTTATCCAGTTAGTATCTTATTTTCCTGGCCTGTGTTTACACATAGATATCTAAATGATGAGAGTAAGTGTGTGTGTATGTGTGTGTGTGTGTTAATGATAGAAACATCAAGGAATATAAATATATAAAAATTTATCAGATTGGCTTATACATTATGGTCAAATTTCCTGTTTTACACTGGAGAGGATAAGAATCCAATAATTGCTCAGTCCATGAGGCTGGATATCTCTGAAGTCTCAATATTCTTCAAAAGTCCAGACAAAAAACAAACTTTTCTTCTTCTATTTTGCATTTTAGCTGGATATCCTGCTTAAAAGAATCTCATCAAGAAAACATCCACAAGCATGTTCAGCTACTTTTGATTAGTAGATCCCAGATGCAGTCAAGTGTTTGCTGCTGTTCAGGTCTGTTTGTAAGCTCTGGATGAACAATTCTTGCTTCTTATTTCTACAAACAGCAATAAACCTAACAGCTATGTGGAATATTTTATTACTTGTTTCAAGTTCATGCTTTTTCTGGTATACACATAATATTTTCCTTTACATTAAATGTTTTGTGTTAAGTATCTATGCAGGTTTCTTCAAAGGAAAAGTTAATCTAAAAATCATTTTGTTTAGTAAATACTAGAACCATTATTCATGCTTTTTACTGTACATGTTTCCAAGAGGAAAACCATATTTTCCCTACAGTCAATATGTACAGAAAGAATATGTCTTTCTTTGCCTACTATTTTCTCACTTCTATCTCCCTTCATAATTGCCTAATGTGTCCATGTCATGTGCCCAGCAGCATTCCAGAAAATTACAGAACTAAAATAAAGCCCCTTATTACATAAATATATCTTCACGCCATAAAAATATGGTTAATATAATACACCAGCCAGGATGCTACAGTAAGAAATAAGGTAAAAAGATGCAGGATTTGCTAAATTTAGGGAATACTTCCCTGGCCTCTGAAATTCTTCTCTGTGCTTTCCCAATGGGAAGTGAAGGAAGAGTAGGAAATGAAGAGCAGGGTCTTTCTTCTTAGTCCCCTCTGTGAGGTCATTGGGTAGGGAGCAGGTGTTAGAACTGTGAACTGGGCAAACCATCTGAATTCTGATTCCTCTTACCCTTGCTGTAGGTAAAGTAAAATACTGTTTATATGGGTTGGTCTGGGATGACATCACTGGTGGTCTGATTTTTTTTTTCATTTGAGACAGAGCATACTAGTAGGAAATAAGATAATTATAGAATTTTGATAATAGACATTGTTCTTACAATATGACATTGTTTAAAAAGGATTTACATGTTTAAACTATATAATTTGTGTCTTTGTTATGCCTTGGTTGCAGCCATCACAGAGGAAAAAGCAGAGAAATAAATCCAGGGAAGATAATCAAGAAAGGGGTCTTGGAAATGGAAGGTGAGCTAAAGTGGACTGGAAGTACAGGAAAGGAAAGTGATACTGAACACCGTCGGTAAGGCCTCTGAGACTCAGCTCTGCAGTTCTTCAATCATAGAGACCAGAGACTTACATATCAGGTGGCATACACAATCTACTTGGATAGCTATCCTTCTTACTAAAACATGAAGCAATTTTCTTATTTTCTATTTTCCAAGAAATGTTACTTGAAACTATAAAAATAGTTTAAGCATTTGGGAATTAAATGCATTCTCTCCTTAATTCCTTTTGCATTAGTTTCTCTTTTACTTAATTTTTTATGGCTGAAAGAATTTAATTAATTCAACATGGTTGCTTTAGAGACACATTACCAAGTTTCTGCTAGACACACTGTAGACATTTATTCAAAAAAAGCCTAGGGAATAAGACACTCCTGTAAATAATTTATTATATTTGATGTAAATTCATCTAGATTATTTTACTTTTCTAAAAACTGAATATTTATGTTCCTAACCAGTGTGAAATATTTGTAGCAACTGCTATTTCTGGAGTACCTTTATCACTCCACAGTTCTGTTTAGACCACTATAAGTCAGCTCAGTTTCATGATACAGCCTGGAAAGTATACTCAGTTAGCAGTATTTTTAAGCTTTGTAAACCTTACCCAGAGCAAAGTAAATTGAACTTTCTGGGGTGAAAGAAAAGAATGTATTTTTTATATTACTATTATCATAAGGCTGCCTTTTGGGGAGTCATTCCCTTCAAAATGAGACCTCATTCACTTTGTTTATCATCTGTGGCTTATTTGAAAATTTAAAATATATGTTTTTACTGAATTTTGATATTGTGAGGCCTTTTTTATTTTCCTTAAATAACTACTTTGAAAGAATGAGCTTGCAATTTTCAAACCAATACTTACTATTTCAGAGCATGACTCACAGATTGAAGGCTTGCCACTCACTTGTTTGGCTAGCAAGAATGTTACCTCCTGAAACATTTATGCATGCTTGTTAGCTGTGGGCTTTGCTGAGGACTGACTGAAAATTAAATGATTTATGCCTTCTTTTAAAGCTTGAATTCCTATAAATTAAAGCAAAAATAGAAATTATATTTTTATAGCAAACTAGAAATATACAGCAACTGAACTATGCTTTGCTACATATTACAATAAATAAAATATTGCTAGCAAATGTGCCTGTGTTTATCTGCGCAATTTATACTTAATTTTAGAGTTGTTTTATAACTGAATAGTCACAAAAATGTGAATCTGGTTAGCTCATACTTTACAGCTGAAAGGAGCCTTAAAATTATTTGTATGAACTCTTTTATTGACAAGAATGCACAGAACATAAATAGAGAAGTGAGTTGCCAAGGGTGGCTTCATAATGTCTGAATCTGTAAGAAACACCCAGCAGTTTTTCTCTGTCCTACTTGCAGTGATCTTTTGAAACTTCAGAGACATGAACAGCATCTGGCTACTGAAAGAAACATTAGAAGTCAGCAATGGTCAGTGTTATAGAAGAAATGATTAAGGTAAGTGCTGTAAGAACTCAGGGCCAGTACTGACTGTTACACACGGCATTACAAACCTGACTACACTCCATGGGTGCAGTCATTTTCTGCACTGAGTCTGCCAACTCTGAGAAATTAACAAACAAATATGTGTATAGTTTGCCTTACAGAGCTGGTTGACATGATATTACGTATTTCTTTCCTTGGAACGAAAACATTCCCACCCTAGGGAGGATAGACACTCATAAAACTCACAAGACAAGCAAAACCTACATGGTTTAAGAAGATCCTAAAACAAACTAAAAAGATCCATAGAATACCTGCAGGAATATTGAAGTAGTAACAGTTACTGGATAGCATTGCCTGCAAGTTGGACACAGAAGTCAATGAAATTTCTGTGTTATCATCCATGCTAGGATTGTCTTAACAATAATGTATTACCCTGAGTCACTAATGGTCCTGTAAGTAAGTTTAATAACTCTGGTCCACTAAAGTAAACTTTTGTAGAATGATTTATTTGGTTATACTTTTGGTTCCCTGAGATGCACAGATATTTTTCCATATCCCTTTGGGAAATTCTCACAACACATGACCACAGCATAAGATTACCCTTTCATATGAATATGTTAGAGTTAAAAATCTAACTCCTCTCCATCCACAGTAACCAGCACTACTTGTCCTGTGGTAACGAGAGGTAGCAATACATCCAGTGTAAATAGCACCACACTCTGATCTCACAAAGGGTCACCTGCTCACTAAATTATGCCCCTTCCCAGAGAAGATTCACTATTCGTAATGTAAGTTCCATCTAGGAGTTTGTGGTATAGTTCCATGTAGGATGACTCTTATGAAATCTGTTTTTGAAGTGGGGCTTTATCTCTATGACCTTCATTATTAACTGACATTTTTAGCCTCAGGCCCAAGAGGAAACACACCCCATCTTATGCCTTCTGCCAATGCTGCATAATTTCTGACAGAGATAAGGCTGTTGTAAGGAAACACAAGGCCCTCTGTGGCCAATGTGAGCAATTCCCCTTCAATGTATAACCAGGAACCATTTTTCATATCCCAATAATGACTAGCTTTGCAGGGTGAACATGCTGTAGCATTTTCCTAAGGAAAGCACATTTCCAGAGCTATATCTTTGGATTGTGTGAATGTGTCAATTGTGTTTTGACATTTTCATGTCTTCATTAGTGAGTCTCAACAAATTCCTCCTTAAACCATTGCCTGACCTCAGCACCACTGTCACAGAGCCATTTGACAGTTTCAGAGCTAGGGAACTCTTCACGACTCTAAACAGTAAAAAATGTGATGTCTTTTTTTGTCTCAACTTTTAGGACATTTATTATTCTTACAACTTCTCTCACCATGCTGAGAATTCAGGTTCATTTAATTTAATTCAACCCATTGAATGACAGGATGTCAGCTCTGGAACAGTAAGTATTTTGAAGTGCCAAACACAGAACAGGACTGTGTGCTCTTTTTGTTGGCCATATTAAAATTGTTCATTTTCACTTCTCCTGTTTCTCTCAGCTGATGTAATGGGTCATCTTTATTTTAAACTAAATTTTGAATCACCTAGGAAACACTTCTATAGGTGACTCTTTAGGTGTATGCAGAGTGGTTTAACAAACAGAAGATCTACTCTGAAAGTGGGCATCGCCATCCCATAGGCTGGATCTCTTGACTAAATAAAAAGGAAAGACTCAAAGAGTTAGCATCAGTACCCATCTCTCTGCATTATGACTACAGGTGTATTATAGTCAGCTGCCTCATGCTCCTGACACCATGCTTCCTGATCATTCAGGACCACATACCTTCAAACTGTGAACCAAAATCAATCCTTCTTTTAAGTTGCTGTTGTTGGATATTTTGGCACAGTGACTGATATAGCTGAGAACAACATCTCACTTCTAGTACCCATCACAGGACGGTCAGTGAATAGCACAATAACTGCTTAAAACAAATCAAAACAAACAAAGAAAAAACAGAAACAAATGAACAAGTTGGCCTTAAGAACCTCAGCATAAAACTAAAAGTTGCTGACCTCGTGTAAAATGTCAGAAAAGGAGTTCTGGGGAGATGGTTCGGTCTATACACCACAAACTTGAGACACTGAGTTCCACAACTAGAACACACTAAAACCAAGGCATGTTGGGTAGGGCTTATGAGCACAGCATAGAGCAAGTATAAACAGGAGGATCTGGGGTCTACTAGTCAACCAGCCTGGCAAGTCAATGAGCTCTAGATTGAACAATAGACCCTGCCTCACAAAATAAAGTGGCAAGCAACTGAAAAAGACATCTATTGTTAGATTCTGGCCTCTACATGTATATCTACACACGTGTGTATGTGTGCGTGTGTATGCGCATGCACACACACACACACACACACACACACACAGAAACAAATGGATAGATCACATGTATACATCAAAACCCACCAAAACAAAACAAACTACCAGAAAGAATTATGACCACATATTTACGAGTCTCAGCCTAGTACTGATTGGTCTCTGTTCTGGAATTCACACTTCAGAGCACTGGGCTGGCTGTTGTGAATACACCATGCTTCACAGGACTAGTTCTTAAAGTAAGTCATTTTCTCCTTTTCCTGTAGGGGACTAGCCTCATGCACAGAAGGACTGCAGAAGCGGTGGATTCTAAGGAAGTCGTATTCTCCATAGGCAGAGAGGAGCTTCACTGTCCCCAAGAGGATCTCTGAGCTGAAATTCCTCTTCTAAACCATTTAGGAGCTGCCCTATATCCAGGGAGTTGGCCAAAAAGGAGGTTAATGTAACCAAAAGAATTTAAGAGAAACTCTGCCTAATATAAACCAGAGTTTGGGAAGAAGCAACCTTACCAACTTAATTTTTTTTTTGAACTTAAAATTTTCCAAATAGAGTTACTGACCTAAAATATTTTGGGTCTATTTAACCATCCCAAAAGTTCCTCATGGTATTTCTGAGAAAGGTTCAGTCTTGGGTAATAGTTTTTTCTCCTCAAATACCATTCTCTTCTGAGCATTCCTGGTTAATTATGCCACTTGGTCAACCAAAGCCAACTGGCCAAAGTTCCCACAGGAGCCTCTGTGGAAATTTCTGAGAGATAATGAGAGGGTTCATGACAGTAGTTTCAAGTTGATCTAGACATCTGACTTAGGATAGCCACTCTCCTCAGTATGTGGAATGCATCCCCATTTCAGAGTGTTGGCCTGGGTTAAAGTCCTGCCCTGAGTCTGATCCTTGTCTATGTGAGAGCCATGCCTTGGTTCTGATCTTAGCCCTGTGTCAGAAAGGTACCCTGGGTAAGTGCCATGCCCTATGTCACAGCTGTACCCAGAGTCAGAATACTTCCTAGGTCAGAGCCCTGCCCTGCATCAGAGCACAGCCCCAAGTCAAAACCCAGATCCATGCCCTATGTCAGATCCCTGCCCTGGGACAGAGCTCTTCTCAGGGTAAGATACCTGTCCTCAGTTATAACACTACCCTAGACCAGATCTGTAGCATTAATTAGAGCTCTGCCCTGAGTCACAATTCTGCCACAAGTCAAGGACATGTTAGCATTCTTATTTAGAATAAAGTGCCAATTTCAGTCACTTACAAAAAACACCTATAAATTACATCTCATTTAGAATTTATACTCTTACCATCTGCATAGTATCCTGTACAGAATGATGGCTAGATTCTTAGAACTAAAATGGAATGAAGAAAGTCAACTCAACATATAATGGTACCAATAATTTGGTACTGATAACCATAACCATGTGTATGTTTTTGTTTTTTGTTTTTGTTTTTGGGTTTTTTTTTGGTTTTGTTTTGTTTTTCAGAAAGGGACATGACTTCATAGTTTCATGACTCTGATTGGTTCTTCCATAAATGGTCACAGTGCATCCAGGAATAAGCACAGATTCAGAATGGTGAACTTGGATATGTGTTTCAGATCTATGTTCTTCTTCAATTTTGTTTTCTTTGGGAGCATAATTCCTTCACATTTTAGAAAAACTCAAAATAATTACTCATGTATTTATGGAGAGATAACAGGATTAGATATTCAAATAACTTTCTAAGATCCTTGGTATAGAGTGGAATAAATTCTTTTGACTTAAGTTAATTCATACTCTAGCAATCTACCATGAAATAGCAAAAATGGCCTTCAGATATAAGATTCTGATGTTTTTGGAGACAAATCTTTGACAAAAGACTACTTTCCAATTATAGCTTTTCTCTGATATCAGAATTATTACATATCCTTTGTTGTACCTTTAATTTTAATTCTCTTGTTGTAGAAACTACTCTAAGTGGTCATTTTTGCAAAAATATCAAGACTAGATGTCAGATTAGGTTGAGGTTTTCAGAAGGTAGCAAATGGAGAATGGCTGTCTTTTTCTACAGTGGGCAGAAGATGACTCCATACCACTAAAAGCAAGAAGGCTGTAATGTAAATCTGTGAATTATTTTGCTGTGGGAATGATGCCATGATTTTCTGAACCTTAGCTTCCTCACATCAGAAGAAAGATGTATATTTTTCTAATACTATTCAAAAAATTAGTCAAGGGTTGACAGGTAGTCAGTGCTTATTAAATGTTAGCTTTAAGAAAGGTAATAATGTTGGATAATAGTGATGATGCACTCATCACCTGGACCTTAGTGTTCTGTAAGATATACAAACATAACCCTGAAGCACTGCAGAAGGCTCAAAGGAGGGCCACAGTGTGGGGGGTTACCAAAAAGTAGTCTGCTCAAAATGGCAGAAGAAAATGGAACTGGCACAAAGTGTTCACAAAAATGTGGCACATCTTCAACTCAAAACATTTGCTTGAATCTACAAGCACAGTGAGCCTTCTCCCTGCTTAAAGATTTCAGTCCTACTCACAATTCCCCAAAAGTAAGAAATAACTCTTCAATCAATGAGAACCCTAAGATCTGGGCTTTCTAATGAGGAGATATAGAGTTATATAAAAGGTATTTTCTGCACTAAAATGTATGTACCTATTATAATTTTTCAAAATGAGTTTTCATATATATCTTAATAATTCATGTTAATCATGTTGACGTTTATATATATTTGAAAATTATTTTTAACAATACACTTTTCCAAAGAGGGATTGTCCATCTAGCTATTTTGAAGGCATTTGTGGCTGTCATGTTCCTGCTTAGACAAATGTTTTTACTTTAAAGTAGATATACAGTCTAAAAATATTAGTGTTTTCTGGGTTTGAAGAAAACTCATGTATTCATTTGAATACAGGAATCACAAAACACAGAATTCTATAAATATGACTACTGGACTCAGCTATAATCATAGGTAACTTGGAGGGATGTTAATGTGATCTTCTTAATTATAAGTATTAAAAGTCAAGTAGTTAAGTAACATGGACAGCATTAAGATAGGTCTTGATTAATTTATAATATGTTTATATTTTCATCTGGGGCTCATCAGAATCTGAAGTTTACTATATTTTACTTTCTTTTTACTTTCATGGTATGAAGCCATTATAAATCCACCACAAATAAACCAGCCAAAGATTAATAATGATAGCAACAATGTAACAGCAGAAGACATGAAAAAAAAGTGGCTAGAATACCACCAAAAATATATGAAACTAAGCTCAGAAGAGTGCTTCACTATGCAGTCCATAAAAAGCTGAATGTATCATCCAGATCACAGGAGGACAATCAAACTGGCTTTGTGGGGCAGGCACAGCAACTCATTGATCAACTCTGTCACTTCAGACACAGTAAGGGAAACAGGTCTCTCCCTTTCCATCCACGCAATCGGAAAGGGGAAGCAGTGAAAAGAGGATGGAGGCATGCTGTGGAAATAGGCAAGATTCCAGGATGGCAAGACCTGTGAAGAAAGCTGTTTTTTTTTTTCTATTGGTGAAGCTCAGCACAACTGGTCCTTAACAAGAAAATGTACAATGTACCAGTAGCAAAGCCTACATGAGAGGTAAGGTAGCCTAGACACAATTAGAACACAGTGTATAAAAATACAGCTAATATAAAGTCATTTAACATATGAATTTGTGTATATAATGATCTGATACATTATATATGCATATCAACTATTATATGCTATGACTATAAATAAGAGGTAAAACTGGGCTTCAGGGTTGGGGAAATGGCTTAGACACTGAAGGACTTGCTTAGTAACATGAAGCTCTGAGTTTGCACCAAAAATCTATATATAAAAAGCATGGAAGGATGACGTAGACTTGTAATTTCAGTGCTGGGGTTTGGGTACAGAAGAATCCCTAAAGCCAGCCAGCCTAGCTTACTTGGCAGATTGGAGACCAATGAGAAAAATTGTTTTAAATAAATGGAACATCTTCTGTCATCCATGCAAATATGTGCCAATTCACTCTCAAACAGGCACATAAATACATGTACAGACATAAAAACATGTACAGACATGTTTATAGAGATGACATCCACTGTAAGATTGCCTTAGTGGGAACCTTGAGTGATGACAAAGCATGTGGATTATATTTTAAACAATAAGATTTTATAGGCGGTTTGGAAGGCCAGAGACTATTTCAAAAGCAATAGCCAGAAACTGGCCAATGGCTATGAGCTGTATACTAAGTTAGGAGTAGACTAGCATGGTTAGAGAGTTCATACAGGAGACAGGCTTCAGGAAATGAAAAGACTAGAGGAAGCCAGAATATCATCGGAAATGTGATCTATCTCAGGATGATAAGAATGCAGGGTCTAAAGTATCAGTTATAGGACAAACAGAAGACAAAGCTTGCTCAGGTGGTCAGTAAGATGTTTCTAAGAGGATCAGAATCAAAACAGAATGTGTTCTCTATTCAATATGAACCGGCGCTTCTTTCTTATTCTTAATTTTTCTCTTTAAAATAGAGATTCCTGATGAGAAAGCCTGGCTTAGGAATACAGTTAAGCATTTCTAGAAAGCTCTAAGTTAGTATCAATGTTACTGGGCCATGAATTGTGCAGGCACACAGAAAACCATAGACATTACTTCCTAGTTAGACTGACTGCAATGTTTAAATAAGTATATCTGCATCAGGAGAAAATACAGACTGATTCTACTGCAAGATATATTCACTATGAAAGATAACGGTTTACATTAGAAAGAAGGCCTAAGTTGTACTGGAATCACCAGGCTATATAGAAAAATGGCAGGAGACAAAATCTAAGTGGATAAAACATCCCTGCAAACGACAACAGTCTAAGACTGAAGATGTGGACAAGGGGCAAAACTGTCTCTTAGGATAGAAGAGGCACAGACTAGAGTCCAGGCCCACGTGGGGATGTGAGGACCCAGCATCTAGTCGCATGTAGGAGTCTTTTGAAGAACTGTACTGGCCAGGGTTCACCTTATGAAAACATCTGAAGTTTTGCTCACATCAAGAGTCAGCTTATGCCTTGTAGCATCCTGCTTTCTTCATTCTCTTGTGGCATTTTTCAGGTAGCACTCCCCAGCGATACCTACATCTAACTGTGGGTTTCCCAGAAACCTAGTCTCAGGCAGATGTGTTTATCTCTGAATATAAAATCAAAAAAAAAAAAAAAACCCTCTCATTTGAGCTGCCTCTCCAGAGTTGTATTCCTGAAAGGAGACAACCCTGACTTCTTTGTTTGCCCTTTGGATTCTGTTTGGGGAGTTTTGTTAGCAGGTACTACTGTACCATCTGTTGAAAACAAGCCAGCATATTTTAGGGTCATTTTTGTACGAGTGAGGTCACATTCCCAGATGTTGTGTCTTGCCTTCCGTGTCTTCACTTATTCTTTTCACTACTCATTTTGCATGAAGCTACTGATGCCACACACTCTTCCCATGTTTCAATTAGCTACTTGCTATTGGAGGGAACTGCCATTATGAGTTACACTCTTTAGAAAAGAAGATGCAGCACACACTGATTATATCTGCAGATCAAGCAGAAAGCAAAAGGCACAGAGAAAATCATAACAGACTAGTCACATAGAGTGGCTTCAGAACTTAGACATATAAGCAGGAAATGACCAAATAAGCATTTATTAGGGAGACTTAAAATACTATCATATCTGGATAAAAGGAACCCAAAGGAGGGCTATTTAAATTTACAGTGAGAAATCTAGCAAGAAAAGAGGAAAGAGGTTAGGAAGTTGATAATACTCACATCCACATGAATTTATGGTACACTGAAAGTGAATCAAAACAGTGTGCATTTCTTGGCTGCATATAAAGACACTTTACCACACATGGCTGCAAGATGATCTTGTGCCTAGCTGCCATGCAGATTTCCAGGTGTTTTGGGAACAGTTTGAAATAGACAAAAGGAGAGTGACTGGAAGACAATAACAGAAAAGAGAAATGGGACTGAATTACCAGATGGAGAGGCCTAGTCAGTACAAGGAACCTCACCTATCACCAAGGACAAGTGACAAAAAGGGAATGGGAACAATATGTTCTCTAGTGAGGAACAGCTAGGGTAGGGTGTTGGTTGTCAAAATAGGATTTAGGCTTAGAGGAAAGACCAGGCCTGAAATGCTAACAAGCACTTGCAAAAGGATAGTATCGTAGTATAATCCTTCACAGGAGATTGTCAAAGAAGAGCCTGTGAAGTCACTGTGAGACACCCTTGATAGAGAGAATCTGACTCCTATAACCAAGATTGAGTCCACCTTCAGAAAACAACTCCTCCACATTTTTGTAGGAAGTATAGAAAAAGTGATGAAATAAATACAGTAGAATGGGTAATTTCTGCCCTGGGCTCCCTGAAAGTGAAGACATTTTCTCATTTATATTTGCATATGAGTTTTCATGAGACAGAAGTGCCTATTATATGTTTTCTGAATTAATTAATGATAGAAATCTGAGGGGAAAACTGCCTATGAAGTTAAGCCAGATGCAGGCTCAGCACTTCTGAGACTCAGGATTTCCCAAAGGCTCTGCGTTCCAGAAAACAATTTGTAGTCTGGGTGTCTTAGTCTCCTAGTCAGCCTTTTGGGTGTAGTAAAACCGACAGCAGAGGGTAGGCAAGTGCCTACATTTCAAAGTGGTGCTTTATCTCATTCTCAAATCTGAGTGTGAAATGTAAAGATCTGACAGCAAGTATTAGGACAGTGTATGGCTTCACAGTTAAGATCTTGGGTTGAAGAGCCAGATTTCAATAACAAGATTTCAAAATTCAGCAGAGCCCTTCCTAATTGTATATATACTTCAGCAGTTACTGAATTTCCTCCTCCTTAAGTTTCCTACTTTGTAACTCATTATGAAAATGATAGTTCTGCATAGATGAGGCTGCAGGGTATTGAACTATAGAAACCGTGCAAGTCGTTGAAAGAGCTATGGTTCCATAAATTGTGTGTGTGTGTGTGTGTGTGTGTGTGTGTGTGTGTGTGTGCGCGCGCGCATGCGCGCGCGTGAGCGTGTGTGCAAAAAAGGGAAGATCAGACTCTAAACAAGGAGGTAGTCAGTAAATAGGAGCTTTTCTTTCACATATAAATCAGTGTCTGAGATATGTTAAATAAAATTAGATACTAGCAAATGACTTGTCACAGAGTAGCTAGAGAATTGTGCTTTGAGTGCATGTTACGTGAAAACTCAGTGACAGAGAAAGCCAGACATGTGAGAGTATAGAACTAAAGATCATGCTCAAGAGGATGAAGTGATAACGGGGCTGTGTGAGCAACAAAGACAGATAACAGACAGAACTTTTAGAGGTGAGCAGAAAGAAAGTCACAGTCTATTATGCAGGATCACAGCTTTTGCTTTGATTTGGTTTTGAACTTGTGAGGAGTGTGTGTGTGTGTGTGTGTGTGTGTGTGTGTGTGTGTGTGTGTGTGTGTGTAGAGGCCAATGGTTGGTGTGACATGTCTCCCTGAATTGCTTTCCACTTTATATCCTGAAATAGCTTCTCTTTTTGAGCACAAACTCACCAATTGGGTTTACCTAACAAGCCACTTAGTATGGAGAATCCTTTGTTTCCACTTCCATATTACTGAAAAACAGGTGCCCCACCATACCCTTGGTCTGTGTGTGAATGCTAAAGATCAAAATTGTATGTTAGTTGTCAGCTAGTATGGTAAGTGCTTTATCTGCTATATTCCCAATCATATTTGCTATTATTTCAGTGTCATGGGAAGCCATTGGAAGTGTTTGAACAGGGAAAGACCTGATGTGGCTTGTAACTTTCAAGAGTTCACACTGGTTCTGTGAGAGAGAAACAAAAACCATAATACTAGAGAAGAAGCAGAGTGCATTATTGTAGGATATTGTCCACTTCAGAAACCAAATCACTAGTACTGAGGAAAACTGAGGGAAGAGCACTGGAGATGGAAAAACTGTGATACCTGACTGGTACCAGACTAGAACTCACAAGATCTTTTAAAATGATCAGTTAGCACCTTTAATATCTGATATTTGATGGAGCTGAGGAATAAGGTCAAAAATTAATTATAAGCAATATCTACCTTAGCCCTCTTGTATCCATGTTGCCTGAAGACACATTCATCAAAGCCCAACACCACACTTCTTAGAGGTACCATAGCATATGCAATGTCTCTGAATTTTAGCACCCTAACAATAAATAGAGTCCCATCCAGATTTTAGTGTAGAGCTTATGTACAGAAGCAGGGGCAAGGTCAAAAGGTAGCAAAGGAGTATGGGAAAGCAACAACAGATGGGATCCATTGCCACTGAGAGCCTACACAGAAAGGAAAGGAAGAAACAGCAGCAACCAGGCCCAGTGGAAGCTGTCAGAGTCAGCTAAAAGAAAATGCAGTTCCCAAGGAACTTGAAACTATGGGGAGGTCTATCCCAAAGTCATAAGAAACCTGTAGAATCATGTCTTCCTCCAACATACATCTCCAGCTACTGCCTTCTACTAACCAAATGCATTGGGAGTCCTGACTGTCCTGTAGGCTGTGTGGTCAGCCATCTGAGGTATTACTCTCATAGAGCCATAGCCAGAATTTTGCATCAGATAGCGCTGCACGTGTTGAGAAGGTGCGGGATGTGGAGAACAGAAGGAATTCAACAGAAACATGTCACAGTAGGGAGACAATAGCTTTATACTAGCTTGAGGTGGTTAATTTATTTTCAGCTCAGAAACAGTCCAGAACAACGAGTACACACTCTGAAAGCTATGGTCTATTGCTTTCTTTCCTTCATCCCTCAGAGGGAAGTTAGGGAAACATGGCTACGGAGAGTGAGTTCATAGTCTTTGCTTCTGGAAAGAGGAAGACACTTCTTCATTTTAAGGTATCTGTTGCTAAGGACTGGAGGAAAACACACAGGGACAACACAAAGTAACCACCACAGCAACTGATCCGACTCAGTGATGGCCATGCATCAGTGACACTGAAATCCCCCTGAGACAAAGTGGAGGCCTCTATGCACATATGGAATCTGTCTTGGGGCATTTGTGTTTTTGAGATAGCCCTTTGAGGCTTTTGGTTGCCTCAATTCCTTATGTAGCCAGGAATATCTTTGAACTCCTAATTTTCTTGTTTCTACCTTTTAAATTCTGGGATTATGATTCTTGTTCTAACTCCTCCTGTTTTCTCTTTAGCTTCAATCTCTTCCTATGTCTCCCCTACTTAATCTGAAATGATCAAAGTACACCTTTCTTTTAGCATGAGCTAATTATGCTCCCCATGCTTTAAGGAGACAATTTAACGAAGGAACATGAACCTCTTCTGACCATAAAGTTAAAATAGCTACCATATTAGAAAGAAACTTTTCATGATACTTCCTCAGCCTTAGCTCTCTGCCTGTAACACCATTCTGTCTGACTCCACATGCAGCCCCCCTAACACTATATTTCTGTGAAGGTATAGATCACAGCCTTTTGGGAGTTCCTAGCTTCTCCTGGAAAAGGATTCAATGCTGGTCTTATGCCCTGCCTCCCCAGTGCTTTCTTATCATCTCAGAACTCTGGAGCCTGTGTGCACAATAAATCAGTGGCATTTTAAGCTCTCCCTGTGGCCTCGATTACTATGCGTCTTGTTGGAGCTTTGCTGTGCCGATAACGTTTATGACTTCACCTAAATTCTTAATGCTCTGTCTCAGTGCAAAGAAATGGGATTTTTTTATGAAAATGTAACTTTTAGCTTAGCCCAACAGACAATTGCCAATATGCTGTGCAAGGAATAAAACAGCCTCCAAATGTCATATTCCCTGAAATAGTCTAGGGCCCTGATTATAAACGCAATGAAGACAGATTATGCCTGCTTTGAATATTCCTGCATTCCCTATAGCCCATCACTGTGCCTACCTTCAAATTAGGGCTTACCAAATATTTGTTGACTACTGAATAGCACATTGTTTTGCAAATGGTATTTTCAAAGTCCCATTTCCCTTGTGTCATTTTATGTGCACGCACACACACACACACACACACAGAGAGAGAGAGAGAGAGAGAGAGAGAGAGAGAGAGAGAGAGAGAGAGAGTTTACATTCACACATGAATAATTCCAGTGCAGCTTAAAGTCACATGTAGTTCACAAGAAAGCAAAATACAGTGTCCTCAAGACAACAAAGTTTAGATTTGGCAATAGTCCCAGGAATGCAACTGTTCTCTAACCCCATAGCTCTTCATCTATTGATCCAAGGTCGTGAGAGCAATTCTCTATCTGCCTTCCTTCTATCATTATGGGCCTCACTTGGGTTTCTTACACTTCTGCCTTTATTCTCCAAGTTTCAATTAGGAATGTTGTTCAAAGGAGCCATGAAAAATAATCTGTTCATTTCTGATAGGGCAATGATGACATGCCAAAGAATGATTTCACTCTAGCCTAACTTAATGAACCAATTCCTTGGAGTTAAAGTGGAGTTACTTATAGGAACAGAGTTGACTCCAAGCTGGATCTTCAAAACTTTACTCCACCAAAGGCAAGGACCCAAAAATGCTGCATTCTAGAGCTCAATAGTGTCCAGGTGGCTCCACTGAAGAGTCTTCATTTTAATTGCTCTTTTATCTAATTTTCACAGAAGTCTCTTGAGTCTTGTAACCTAAGTGAGCTTCCAGAATTCTGTCTTCCTCTAGTGCTAATGCTTTAACTTAGAGGAAATAACTGCACATCAAAGAACCCTGACTACACAGTTACATGGGCTGTTCTCTAGGAATCTCCAAAACACTTTGGTTTCTATCTTTCTGTAGTATAAAGCCTTACAATGTCATCTCCCTTCATGCTACCTCAAGGCCAAATCTAGGCAGTTACCCCCACTCCTAGCAAAGGTATTTACATCCCTACAGGGTAATTATCATTTCTTATTGTTAGTTCTATAATTCAGTTTATAATTAGAGCATTTAAATCTTGAAGAGGACTGAGTCTTACAATCTGTTTTTCCATGTGTTTCTGTTACTCCATTCAGAAACACTGACTAGTTTTTGGCCTCAGAGCTGTTTTTTGCTGTTGTTGTTTCTTTTTTTTTCAATCTTGATTTGTCAGAATAAGTGTTGCTTGGAAGAAAAAAAGAATATAAAATTTTGCAAGAGCAAAATTAATAAATTGAGACCTTAAAAGCAAAATCCTTTCTGTGTGTGTGTGTGTGTGTGTGTGTGTGTGTGTGTGTGTGTTCATAACTTAAGATAAAATTCAACTTGTATCCTGGATGCAGGATGCCTGAAGGCTCTTTATAACCTTCAGACATTAGCCAGTTGAGACCACACACCCACAGCTTTTAAAGTAAGTACAAGCCTCCTTTGCAGGACAGCTCAGCTGATGAATAACAGTGGTTGTAAAAATTTATCCACATTCATATTGAGAAGACACTGCTGTACATACAGGAAGTGAAGGCATTTGGTACTATTTTAGGAGGAAAAAAAGTCAGGCCTGGTGGCAAAGCCTATAATCCTAATTAAACAGAAAGTTTAAACCAAGAACATAGTAAATTGAAAGTAGAAGACCAAAATGGATTATAGAATGAGTTTCAGGCTATCTTGGGTATCATAAAGTGACCCTGACTCAAAATTTAAAAAAAATAATAGAAAGGCTACCACTCTACTCTCTCTAGAGGGAAAGCCATTTTTATTCAGAAATATCGCCCCCTGCTAAGACTCGATGAATGACATTAAACCATGTACATATTGGCATCACTAATTGGATTCATAGAATCCAATTGTTAAATTCAGAGGATGATAGTGGTGTGTGGAGAGATGGCACAGTGTTAGGAACACTGAATCCTCCTTTAGAAAATATCAGGGTTAATATCCAGCACCCTCCTGGGACCTCACATCTCACAGCCATCTGTAACTTCATTATCAGGGAACATGATGCCCTCATCTTACTGCTGTGGGCACTTTACATACATGGTGCACACATACATCAGCCCAAACACCCATCCAAACAGGTGAAATAAAAATTATATATATATATATATATATATATATATATATGAAAAAGAAGACATGAGGTTACTCTAAATAAACTATTGAGAGAATCTTAAAGGAACTGAAAACAGCAATCAGGATGGATATTATCAAAGTACAGGCTGCAGTACATATCTATTAAATTAAAATAATAAAATGTTTCCTATGAAAATAAATGTCAAAAATAGAAATGCTTGGTTTGTAGCCAGCAACAAGAAAATTGTCAATAAAAAGGTCCAAAATTAAAAAAGAAAAAGAAAAGAGAGAACCAAAAAAGGAAATATTTGCTCCTGTGTGTAGTGGGTGGCTTAACATCTAAGAGCATAGATGTCCACTGTTGCAACTGGTTCTTATAATATGCCTGTGAAGAAGACAGGGCAGTTTTCCCTTTCATAGATGGGGACACTGAAGGAAACAGCAAAGAAAGGTGTTGAGAGAGTGGATTTGTCTGAAAGATTCTAGTTCCTAAGTTTTACAAATGGGCAAAGGGTAGCCATCTTCAAAATGTGCCTTAAAGGAGGAGTGAAAAGCTCCTTCCAAATTTTGAGGCCAGGCCCTTGAGATCTATAAATGGGTTCCGTATCATTTAAAGCAATAACTTCCATCTGGTTGACCAACTTTCTGGATCTGGACTGATTTAGATACACAAGCTCACCTTGACAAGGAAGGTGTGCACAGAGAATTGACTATAGGCTTCTGTGCACTGAAGACAGCTTCTGCTTTATCCCAGACCTCAGTGTGGAGGCTGCTAACCACCCTTCCATGTTTAAGATGCCCATGGCATCTCAGACTGCTTCAACAAAGTAACTGTTAATTTCTGTAGCTCCCTTATGTAGGATCTTAAAGTATTTCCCCTGGAAACCTGCAGGTTTTCAGTCTCTGCCATTTATTAATGTACATTATTTTCTTGTTTGCCTTTCATATGCTATTGTATCTTGCTTGTAACAGGAATTCCTGTAGGAGAAAATTGTACATCTTTCCCATGAAGATACATTTTAATAAAGCATAAAACTCTGAACTCTTAACTGTTCAGAGTTATAGAGGGAATACTTAAAATACACTTCACCAGGCAGAGGATCCATGACAGTGCTTTGCATGCATCTTGTTGCCCAGGGGAACATCCCACACAGGCTACAGATCTGCATAGTCAAGGAGGTTGCTGACTTTGAGACTTTAACCCTCTTTATATTGTGTTATTCTTTCAGCATCTACAAAACAGTTTTGTGTATGGATTTGAGATGAAGATCAAAAAAGTCGTCCTGCTCTCTGTAAAGGTGTTTGCTCATTTAAAAGGCAAAAATCGGGAACTTGAGTAGAATCTACATTGATTCAGGTGGCAGTGAACAAAAAGGAAAAGCAGGAAGAGATTTCAGATTCAAAAAATATCTATATAAAGAAATTGGTAGAGATTTGGGAGCTTGGCCAGAACCTTATATTAATATTTAAACTTGCCTCTAACTAGCTAAAAGCCCAGGAGAGAATATACCTTAATAAGAATTCTGAAGTTTAAGGATGCAAGACAGGTAGAGCTGTGAAATAGTTTCTATGGTTCCTCCTTCTTCACACACTCACATGCTTCCTTCTATGGATAAAAAGGATGAGAGAATATCCAGGACAGAAAAAACCAGAATAGGCATGTTAAATAGAAGCCATTACATAGGAGTAACAAAATGTGGAACTGTGAGAAGTGAGGTACATTGCTTAGATCCAGAGATCTGATCAAGGGATTTCCATAATTCACGTCTATTGTTACACTCATTATTTTAAGGTTTTTTTTTGTTTGTTTGTTTTGTTTTGTTTTTTTTTTTAACACATTGGGCACTAAAATAGACTAAACTTGGGTAGAAAAGGGCAGAGGGTGGGATTCAATAGAGGCCACATACAGCTCTCCCTACCTGTGCCACCAGAATTCTGCAAACAGCAGATGGTTGGTCTCAATTGCTAATTTCATTGGATGGAGAGATGCCTAGGAAGGAAGTGAAGCTCAATTCTGGGAATGGCTGACGTCTTACTGAAGACAAATACATGAGATACTTACATACATTGGAAAGGAAAGAATCTTATTTTTATGACCTGTGAAATGAGTGTGAGGAAACAAAGACTGTTTCCACCAAGCTCATTTAAAAATGTCCCATTGTTATCAAGAGTCTGCAGACTGTGGCTGCTCCCAAGCTCCCACCCATATTTATTACCCTCCCTGAGGGGCTCTGATATGAGCAATGTTCAACACATATGTGTTTCACAATAGCTCAAGATTTCAGCAAGAACTTTACACAGTGTACATTCATCAGAGCAGAAATACATGAAAGCCAAAACAAGAAAATAAATAGCCTCAATTTATAATAACAAAGGATTGTGCAGCTTTCTGAAGAGCCCCCAGTGCCACAGGAAGGACACCACTGCAGCCTCTGAAAGGCCAGTGCAAGTTTTCCAAGCTAAATATTTCTTGTCCTGTTTTTTACTTCAGCTTCTTATTGAAGTTACTGCCTCCAATGACAGAAATCCATTACCTTGTGAAAGTTGTTGCTGTTGGTAGCAGATACCGGGGCGAGGAGTGGGGTCATTGCCTAAGAAGCAGTCAGAGTTTAGGCCTGACTTTCTCTATATTTCTCAAAGGCTTCTGATTTATTAATATTTGCATAATGCTTCCACCATGTGCTAGCCATTTAGCTGTATTTTTTTTTAAAAAAAGAAATACTGCCTAAGAATATTATTTAAGGAATTATTGAACCAAAGCTGATCAAAAAAGAATCAGTGTATACTTTCCAGAATTTTAACCAAAATTTAAGCTGGGCATTTTTAATCTTTCTTTTCTAACAGAGTTCGTTCCTATCCCAAAGCTATTTTTAGATGCCTATTACCATACTCCCTGTAGAGAGACAGTAATTTTTGTTTCCAAGTCTGATGATGGAATACTAATATGGATGATACTCCAGAGAAAGCAAAGAAGGTTTTTTCACAAGCATTACACACTGACTTAATAGTGTGGGAAGTGACCTCAAGGCTGAGTTCATTCACCCTCCTGTAAGAATCATTATAGTCAATTGTCAAGTGGTCACATGGCACATGTCTTCAGGCTCATCTAGAACAGAGAGAACAAGCTACCCATGCTGTCTATTTACAAGTATGAATTCTTCCAGTGTACCCCAGGGCATCAAAAGCATCACTCAGCAGACTATCCTACTGGATAAATCACTTCCTAGTGGCATTTTAACAACAGAAACAATAAAATCAACGTATTGAAAATGAAGTACAATGCTCATGTGTCATGCTTTACATTGATTCATTAATATTTGTCAAAGTTCCATGAACCAAGCTAGGCTATGTGGTCAGAGTCATGTTTTCTTTGTACATGTTTGTATATTTCTTAATGAAAAAGCTGCCCAAGATCTGGGTTGTTTCTGTCCAATTCATAGTTCCCAATTCCCTACAGCCCCCTTTCACTATTTTTATATTTTAATTTCTGTTTTGTGCATGGGAAATTTTTTCCTATAATTCTAGGTACTATTTTGTTATTATGTTTTAATTAACATTTGTTTCTATTGGCTCAATCACCTATGCTAGAATTAAAGGGTATCTTTTAACTTTTTTCCTTAATTAAAATTCATAGAAATAAATTACAAATACTTTAGAATGAATTAAAATTTAAGCTCTGGAGCTGTACTACCTGGTATTGAATTCTTATTCTTCCACAGTTCAGCTTAGTACATTGCTGAAGTGGCTCAATCTAGACTGGAAGGAGAATGAAAATGCCTGAAGAACATGGAATATGGAGCTGTGCCTTATTCACACTCCCGCTGCCTCAGTTCCTGTTCTCTTGCTGTGAGAAAACACAGGACCAAGGAAAATCTTGTAAAAGAAAGCGTTTAACTGCTGGCTGCTTTACAGTTTTAGATTAGCCCATGGTCAATAAGGCAGAAAGTAGACAGGTATAGTGATGGAGCAGTAGCTGAGATCTTTAAATCCTGATCTGAAAGTAGCAAGCAGAGGTGGAGGAGAAAAGGACAGAGGAGAAAGGAAGGAAGGGAGGGAGGGAGGGAGGGAGGGAGGGAGGGAGGGAGGGAGGGAAGGAGGGAGCTAGACAGACTAGGTCTGGGATGGGCTTTTGAAACCACAAAGCCCACCCCCAATGACACACTCCCTTGAACAAAGCCATGCTTCCTAATCCTTCTCAAATGATTATCCTGATTGACTAGGAACCAAGTGTCCAATTGTATAAGCCTGTGAGGGCCATTCTCATTCACACCACCACATTTCACTGCATAAGCTTGTAGCCATCATAGTGCAATATATATTTAGTTCAATTTCAAAGGTTTCCATAATCTACAGCAATCTCAACACTTTTTAAAAGTCCAACATCTCTTCTGAGACACATGGCAATCTCTTAACTATAAACCTTAAATAATAAAATAAAAAGCAGATCACATACTTCCAAAGTTCAATGGAACAGAATATACATTATCATTCCAAAAGGGAGGAAAGTGGACAGAGTAGGAAAATATTGGATGAAAGCAAGACTGAATACCAGCAGGAAAACTCTCTGTAGCTCCCTGTCTGATGTCCAAGGCTTAGCTGACACTGCCCTTCCACCCTTGCTGACTACAGCACACATCCTGTCCATAGCTCTTCTTGGCAAGTATCCTACAACTGAACACCTCCATCATTTTGAAAAACACAGGAAGGGGCTTAAGGACTATTTCTGCAGGGTTAAGGAGAGCAGCTGGGGCACTTATGTGACAGGAAAGTCCCTGCATGGGGGCCCAGAGAGGCCCTTATATCAAGCTGTGAGGGTAAACCTTGGATTGTCTTAGAGACTCCAAAATGTTTATTCATTAGAAAAGATGCAGAAATACACTTAAACAGAAAACAAGGGAGAAAATGGAGAAAACAAATGGAAAGAGAGTTCAGCCTTAGCATACTTATCCAGAGACCAGGACCAAGAAACCTGATTGCTTGTCATTGACAGCACAACTGAAGTGTGTAACTATGTGGAGTGACGGAACAGTTAGAAAAACAAATAGGAAACAAATGTGTTAATGTATGAAAATCGACTCTATCAAAATGTCAGAGCAAATCTAATGACAACAATGATAAACACTTTGTATGTATTTGTAAAATACAAGTGAGAAAGTGATAAAAAAAAAATTTTATGTGAGGTGCTGTGTAAGCCAATATCCTATCAGGTTTCACTGCTACATTAGCCATTCAAAACTTAGGAGCTTGAGCCAGGAGCCATTGATACCTCACAATTTTTTCATGTCTGCGACCCAGGGGCAGCAGAAGAGTCTGCCTCAGAACCTTTCAGAAGATTGCTGTCTATAATATTATTGGACTGTCATCTGTGTGCATCATGAAAGCCTTGAAAGTGGTCTATTCCCCTTATTATCAACAGGATGCTGAGATCCTTACAAAAGACCTATGTTGATAACAATTGAGTGTCCTCACAATGTGGATGTAGTTTTCCATGGAGACTGGCCTACAAGAATATAAAGAAAATCAGTTGTGGTTTAGAGACCAGTCCTAAGCCCATATCCTATTAATTGATTTATATTCTGCCAACCAAGCAGAGAAGTTCAAGAACAAAAGAAAAGAAGTTATAATGGCATGGGCAACTAGAAGCAAAGGTAACCCAAAAACAACTTAGCGTCTTCAAACATAATGATGTTTGATATGGACAAATGATATGAAATAGAAGATCACAAAGCAAAGCAGGCCTATGACAAACAAGAACATAAAAACATACCTATAATTGTTTTTGTAAAAAAATTAAAAATAAATAAATACCAGTATTTTAAATATTTGCCCAATGATCAAGAGCAAACAAGCCCAAGACCAGAGAAGAGTACATGGACAAATAGCAGCACTTCAAATCCCTGGAAAAGCTGAGTCTCTGGCTGGTGTGAGAAGAAGATGATATAGGGGGAAGATACAAAGAAGAGCCACAGTAGACACTGGAAAGGAACAGAATATAAAAATTCAGAAAAAAAATATAAAGAAAGCAATCAACTCCATCTTATAGCAGTGACCAAAATGTAGTGGAAGGGAAGGAGAAAGAGGACCCATGCCTCCGCCCTATGAGAGAAAGCATGTGAAATAATCTCTAGGATAAACAAAACAAAACACAATTCTGGGAAACAGACAAGCAAAAATTTAAAAGGAGAATCTGTTACTTGGAGCCCACAAGGCAGATGATTGGCAAGGTACTTGGGACATGGGAAAGAATGATTCTTGAAACAGACCATGTGAGCCAAGTGCTCAACTAGGGAAATTGCCACTGTTCCATACCCAATGTGGAGCCCACAATTGCCACCACCTATGCAGTCTAAATATCACATGAACATGAAAGTTGAGATGAAAACTGAATTTGTTATAGATTCAAAGACAAATGAACTCAAGCAGGAGCTGTGGATCAAAATAAAGAGGAAGAGGAAAAAAAGAAGAATATAATGAAGAAGAAGAACAACAACAACAACAGCTGTGGATCACTTGTGTCCCAACAGCAAGCAGCAAGCTGTGTCCTGATGGAAACAGAATACCCAGCAGCAAAGTGAAAAAAAAAAAAAAAAACCTGGTGTGCACCTCCTCCTGTCTCTGAGTCTCTAACATTGAAAACTGTTTGTTGTATAATGCGGTCACACAGCACAGTCAGAATAAGCTGGGGCTGAGCATGATGCATAGCCTAGAAAACACAACACAGGCCTGACTCCCAAGCTAGAATTATCTTCTGGGACAACTTATATAGAATTACACAGAGACTCAAAACTACATTTCTAACTATAGAGTAAAAAATGACAACTGGCAAAGTAAAAAATAACTATATTTATCAACAAGGGAAAAATGCAAGCTGAAGATGTTATGACCATTTTTATTCTATCTTCTTTTATAATTTAATTTTCAAACTTTGCTTTGGTATTTTAGCAGTCTGTCATGTTCTGTGTTTTATCTTCCCTGTTTGGGCTACTGAGTGGAATAATGTGACAGCTCATTCTTAGACCCTAGTACAACTGCTAGAACTCATAGTCTCCCCCTCATCCTGACAACATCCCCCTCTATCATTTTCTCCTTCCTAGATTTTATCCTCTTAATAATTAACACCTTTCCACCTTTACTTTGAAACATTGCAGCTACATTTATCGTAGCTCTGTCTTCTCATCTTACTCGAATATAATTTACACACACACACAGTATGTTCTTCTGTGTTTCCATATTAAGGTGTCTGAGATGTCTAGGTTTATGGTAACTTGACACACACTATACTCATCTGAGAAGAGGAAAACTCATTTGAGAAATTATCTCCATAAGATGGGACCTTAGGACCCAGGCCAAAAGGTGGTGGTAAGGGTGAGTGACACAGTGGAAGGGCAATACAGGGGGTGAAGTTTCAAAAAAATATTATTTTGGAGGGAATACCTGCCAAGAACAGCTTCAGACTAGATGTGATACCAGCTCAAGAGAGAAAAGCATGCTGCAGTTAACAAAGATTTCCGGAGTACCATTCCTTCCTTCAGGCCAAATAGATATGTAATACAATCCAACCCCAGGATGGTGACAAAACACAGCCCCTACAGGCCACCCCCTGCCCAAACCACAAGTGGCATCATCACACTGTGACTGCATGGGACCACAAAAGTCTCTGGACACACAGCTAAGAGTCCTCATGCCTACAACTGACTAAGAGCAGACCAAGAGCTGACTAAGAGTGAACTGAGAAAACAATGAGCTGATGCCAGGACAAGAATACATACAATACAAAGATCAACAAGACACCACCAGAAGAAGCAGGTAGTTCTATAGCATCAAGACCTGAACATAACAATGAAGAGGAAACAGAAAGAAACAACCTTAAAAACAGCTTTATGAAGCTAATAGAAGCCTTAAAAAGAATATAAAAAAAAAAACTCCCTTAAAGAAATGGAAGAAAATACAAACAAAAAAATTGGAATAAATGAACAAATTCCTGAAAGAAAATTTAAAAAAAAATAACAAGAAAAAGAAAATAAAGTGGTGAAAAAAATGACAGAAATTAAAAATTGAAATAGAAGGAAAAAAGAAGGCACAATTGCAGAAAAAAAATGAAAAGAAAAAACCTGAAAAAAAGAACTGGAACCACAGATTCCAGCATAAGCAACAGAATCTAAAAGATGGAAGAGAGAATCTCTGGAGAGGAATACTCAATAGTGGAAATAGATATATGAGTTAAAGAAAACACTAAAACCAAAAAAGTCATAACACAAAATGTCCAGGAAATCTGAGATACCATGAAAAGGCCAAACCTGAAAATGATTGGACTCAAAGGAGAAGAACATCAGCTCAAAGGCACAGAAAATATACTCAACAAAATCATAGAAGAAAACTTTTCCAACCTAAAGAAGAAAATACCTATAAAGATACAAGAAGTCTACAGAACAACAAATAGAATAGACCCACAAAAAAAGTCTGCTAAACATATAATAATCAAGCCAATAAGCCTACAGAACAAAGAAAAACACTAAGAGCTGCAAAGGAAAAAAGCCAAATTATATATAAAGTTGGACCAATCACAATAATACCTGATCATTCAGTGGAAACAATGAAAGCAAGAAGGTCCTAGTCAGACATTATACAGACACTAAAAGTGCAGGGATGCCAACCTAGACTACTGTACCCAGCAAAACTATCAATCACCATAGATGGAATAAACAAGATATTTCATGAAAAAAAAAACAAAAAACAAAAAAAAAAAACAAAAACAAAAACCAGATTTAAACAATACCTATCAACATATCCGGCTCTATAGAAAGCCCTAGAAGGAAAACTTCAACTTAAGAAAACCAGAAACACCCATGTAACCACAAACAAATAATAAGTCCATGGAAGAAATCCCCCCAAAAAGGAAATACTCACAAGCAACCACCAAAAATAACAGAAAGTAACAATTATTGGTCTTTAATATCCCTCAATATCAATGGACTCAATTCACCTATAAAAAGATTCACCCTAGCATGATGGATGCAAAACCAGAAGCGATCATTCTGCTGCATACGAGAAACAAATCTTAACTTCAAAGGCAGACAGAAGATCAGAGTAAAGCTTTGGTAAAAAGACTCTTCAATTAAATTGCCCTAAAAATAGACTTTACACAAAAATCAATAAAAAGGGACCAGGATGGATATTACTAATTCATCTAAAAAAGACCCCACCAAGGTGAAGTTTCAATCCTGAATATTTATGTGCCCAACACAAGGGCACCTACATATGTAAAAGAAACACTACTAAAGCTTAGCCCTCATATCAAACCTGACACACTAATAGTGGTAGACTTCAATGTCCCATTTATACCCTTGGATATTTCAACCAGACAGAAACTCAACAGAGAAATAACAGGAGTTATGACCCAAATTGACTTAATAGATATATACAAAACCTTCAACTCAAACAAAAAGTACTATACATATTTCTCAGCACCACATGAAACTTTCTCTAAAGTTGATCACATACTCAGTCATAAAGCAAATATCAACAAATACAAAAAAATGGGAATAAATCTTTGTACCATATCAGATCACCATGGTCTAAACTTAGAGTTAAACAACATCAAAAATCACAGAAAGCCTACCAACTCATGGAAACTAATCATTACTCAACTGAACTACCTCTGGGTCAAGAAAGAAATTAAGAAAGAAATCAAAGACTTCCTAGAATTCAATGCAAATGAGTCCACAACATACCCAAACTTATGGGACAAAATGAAAGCAAACTTAAGAGGAAAATTCATAGAACTAGATGCCTATATGAAAAACCAAAAACATCCCACACAAGAGACCTAACAACACAGCTAATATCCCTAGAACAATTAGAAGCAAACACACCTAGAAGGAGTAGATGGCAGGAAATAATCAAACTTAGAGCTGAAATCAACACATTTGAAACAGGGAATAATAAAAAGGGATAAATCAATCAAAGAGTTGGTCCTTTGAGAAAGTCAACTAGGTAGATAAACTCTTATCCAAACTAACCATGCAGCAGAGATAGAAAGAGTAATCAAATGAACAAATAAGAAATAAAAAGGAGGACATAACAACAGATCACAAGGAAATCGAGAGAATTATCAGGTCATACTTTGAAAATGTCTACTGAACAAAGTTGGAAAAGCTAGAAGAAATGGACAGGAATCACTTAACAAAATTAAATCAAGATCAAATTAAAGACTTAAATAAACTACAACCCCCAAAGAAATTAAAGCTGTCATTAGGTTTCCCAAATAAAAAAAAAATCCCAGGCACAGATGGTTTCAGTGCAGAATTCTACCAGATATTCAAAGAAGAACTAATACCAATACTCCTAAAACTGTTTCATACAGTAGAAAAAGAAGAAATATTGCCAAACTCTTTTTTATGAGGGCACAATATCCCTACTACCCAAGCCACTCAAAGATGCAACAAAGAAACAGAATTATAGACCAATTTCTCTCATGAACACTGATGCAAAAAATCTCAAAAAATTACAGCAAACAGAATACAACAACATATAAAAATAAAGTCATCCACCAGGATCAAGTAGGCTTCCTCCAAAAAATACAGGGATGGTTCAACATATGAAAAACTGTAAATGTTATCCATCATACAAACAAATTTTAGGAATGAAACACATGATCATCTCCTTAGATGCTAAAAAAAACCTTTGACAAAATCCAACACTCCTTTATGCTAAAAAGTCCTTGAGAGATCAGGAATACAGAGAAAATAACTAAATATAATAAGGGTGATTTACAACAAGCTTAAAGCCAACATCAAACTAAATCGATAAAAACCCAAAGCAATCTCACTAAAATTAGAAGCTAGACAAGGCTATCCCATCTCACCTTATCTATTCAATATAGTTCTCAAAGTTTTAGGAAAAGCAGTAAGAGAACAAAAGGAGATTACAGGGATACAAATTGAAAAAGAAGTGAAACTATCTCTATTTCCAGATGATATGATTGTATACATATGTGACCCACAAAATTCTACCAGGGAACTTCCACAGCTGAAAAACATCTTAAGCAATGTAGCAGGATACAAGATTAACTCAAATAAATCAGTAGCCCTCCTATACACTAAAGGTAAAAATGGTTGAAAAAGAAATAAGGGAAACATCACTATTTATAATAGCTGCAAACAGAATTAAATATATTGGCATAACTCTAACCAAAGAAGTAGCAGACCTGTTTGACAATAAGTCACTGAAGAAAGAAATTGAAGAAGATACCAGAAAATAGAAAGATCTGCCATGCTCCCCTATTAGTAGAATCAAGATGGTAAAAATGGCAATTTTACCAAAAGCAATCTATAGATTTAATGTAATACCCTTCAAAATCCCAACATTATTTTTTACAGATCTTGTAAAGAACAATACTCAACTTCATATGAAATAACAGGAAACCCAGAATCACCAAAACAATCCTGCTCATTAAAAGAATTTCAGGAGGCATCACAATCTCTGACTTCAAGCTATACTATAGAGCTATAGTTAAAACAAACAAACAAAAAAAACCCTACTCTGATCACTGGGAATAGAAAAGAAGAACCCTCAACCTAGAGGGGAGAAATGAAAAAGGCAAGAGACAGGAAGAATGACACAGTAAGACAGTATTCCTTTCAAGCTATGTAGCTTTATTTTTCTCAGGGTGATTATGATAGTAAAGAGGGGAGTGGCAGGGCAAAGGGTCATGGGGAAGGGTTGGCATGCAATCTAATCATGGAATGTCTTAACTGCTCATTATTTTGCATATGTGTTACTTTCTGACAAGAAGATAAAGCTATTTCTGGCAACATAGGGCAAGTCACATAATTGCTAGTAAATAGCTAACTAATGAGAGGGAAACAGAGGCCTATAAACATGCATCACTCATAAACTGAAAATGGCTAAGATAACATGGCTTCAAGCAAAAAAAAAAAAAAATCAGCCAGGAATTGGCATATAAACAGACTTGTAGATCAACGAAATTAAATCGAACACCCTGACATTTATCCACACACCTATGAACACCTGATCTTTGACAAAGAGGCCCAAATTTTTCAATGGAAAAAAAGATAGTATTTTCAACAAATGGTGTTGGCATAAATGGATGGTAGCACATAGAAAAATGGAAATAGATCTAAACCTATCACCCCACACAAAACTTAAATCTAAGTGGATCAAACACCTCAACATAAACTTAGCTATACTAAACTTGATAAAAATGATAGTGGGAAATACCCTCCAAGGTATTGGCACAAGTGACACTTACTAAATATAACACCAGTAGCACAAACACTAAGATCAACAATTAATAATTGGGACCTCCTGAAACTGAGAAGTTATTTTAAGTCCAAAGACACTGTCAATAAGACAAATGATAGCCTACAGATTAGGAAAACATCTTCACCAACTCTGAAATTGATAGGACTGATTTCTAAAATATTTAGAGAACTCAAAAAACTACAGCACAAAACTCTAAATAACCCAATTAAAAAATGAGGTTCAGAACTAAAAAGATAATTCTCAGAAGAATTACAAATGGCTGAAAGGCACTTGAAAAAGTGCTCAACAACTTTAGTCATCAGAAAAATATAAACCAAAACAACTTTGAGATACCACCTCATACTTGTCAGAATGGCTAAGATCAAAAACACAGGTGACAGCCTATGCTGGAGAGGATGGGGACCAGGGGAAACACTCCTCCATTGTTGGTGGGAGTGTGATCTTGTACAGCCACTGTGGAATGCAGTATGGCAGTTTCTCAGAAAACTGGAAATCAATTTCCCCAAGGATCCAGCAATACCACTTCTGGGTATATACCCTAAAGATGTACATTCGCACTCCAAAGGCATTAGCTCAACTATGTTCATAGCAGCATTGTTTATAATAGCAAGAACCTGGAAACAACCTAGATGTCCCTCAGCTGAAGAATGGATTAACATCTACTCAACAGAAAAAAAAAAAAAAGACATCCTAAAATTCACAGGCAAATAGATAGATTTGGAGAATATCCTTCTGAGTGAGGTATCACAAGCCCAGAAAGATAAGCATGGGATGTACTCACTCATTAGTGGACTTCAGAAGGAAAGCAAAGAAAACTAAAGCCGCAAACTACAACCCCTGAAAACCTTGGGATCAGAAGGAACTTAAGAGAGACATCCAGAAATTCCCCTAGAATTTCTCTAGAGAAAATAGAGAAGATCTCCTTAGCTAATTGGGAGCATAAGGAGTTGCAACCAAAAAGAGGTGGGAACAAATCATGAGAGAAGGGGAGGATTGAGTGAGATAACAATTTGGGAGAAAAAAAAAGGTAGTGATCTTAATAAAGGAAGCCAATGTGGGGTTTGAAAAAGACTACATGCAGAAACTCATAGTATGTCCCTTCCTAGGTCTCCGACCCATAGTGAAGATGTTGCCTAGATAAGACTTTCTCTATAATCAAATGAATAGTCACCCCAAGTACCATCACAGAACTTACATCCAACAATGAATAGAGGCAGAGATACATGGCTGAGCACTGGGCTGTGCTTCTGGTCCATCTGAGAGCAGGGAATGGGAGTCTATATGAGCAAGGGGATAGGGATTATGAAGAAAACTCCCACAGTGATGACTGGCTGGTGCTCTGAGGAGCTCATTGAATTATGAACAGCCTGGGAACCTTCTAGAACAGGAACTAGGCCCTCCAATGATAGGCAGCTGTCCACTGATATGGGAATTATGTGGAACCTCGAGAGGAGGAATCAGACTGTTTCTATGCATGGACTGACACTTCAGAGGCCCTTCTCTCCAGAGTAACACCTAACACAGTGATGACATTAGGATAAAGAAATGGAACCATCCTGGACTGGATGCTGAGCTAATTCACCTTGAGACTACTTGCCCTTTTGGGGGAAGGGATGGGGGGATGGGGAAGAGGGAGGCTGAAGGCAGACAGGGAGGGGTTGGAAGAGGCAATGGAGGGAAAGCAAGAAAATAAATTTCTAAAAATGTAAAAAAAGATTGGGCTGTAAGCCAGTCTGTAGACACTATACTGTAATCTAAAGTGTAGCGCATTTTTTAAATTATTGAATGATGAAAAATTCCTAGCCCATTGTAGGTGGTGCCTCCCCTGAAGTGGTGAGTTTGGGTTCTAATTAAACCAGCTGTGTAAGTCATGTCAAATAAGCCACTAAGCAGCTTACCTCAACAGCTTTTTTATCAGCTCCTGACTCTAGGCTCCAGCCCTGCTTGAGTCTCTGATTTCCTTCAATGACGGACTACAAAGCAGAAGTTTAAGCCCAGTAATCACTTTTCTCCCCTAACTTGCTTTGTGCTCATGGTGCTTCATTCCAGCAATAGTAAGCCTGACTAAGACAATATTATCAAGTCATTTTTTCTATTTCTGCTTCCTGTTTCTTTCTAGCTAATTCTGATACAAAAAGACTTTTACAAAATAAAAGACATAAAGGAAATAGGAAAATATGGGAAAAAGATAACCTTAACAGAACATCAGGTCTGACATATGCTCAAAACCCATCAGAGAAGCACAAAAGGTTACAGAGAAGTGGTCCAACCAAGCATCATACAAAGTTTACACTCATCCTTCACTGAATCAGGCATAAGGGGTCACAAAAGGATTGCCAAGGAAAGTTCCAGAATCATAGTGTTTATTGGCTCCTTACTGGGCTCTAACAAACTGGAGGATGAAAGAATACAATGAAGTACACAGTCAAGAATGTTGACAAATTCCATGAGATATTCAGCAACATGAGAGAGTAACTCTATATAGTGGGGGTATAATTCAGCAAGAAAACTGAGATTGTGAAATACAGTCAAATAGAAATTATGGAAATGAAAGAGACTATCAAAAGACAAATGAAAAGGCATTGTTGACAGAAAAGATCAAAGGAAGAATGAATACTGAGTATAGAAGAAAAAGTAAGGTAATATTCCATATAATCATTAATAGAGAAAGTGGTGAATCATCATAACTACAGGTTCCATCAATAAAATTGTTGCTCATTGGAAAATGGATCTAGAGATCATTGTGTTAAATGATATAAGCTAGTCTCAGGAAAACACATGGCCCTTTTCCTCCCAATTGCAAACCTATAAATAAATATCTGCATGAGTAGACTGATTGCAGGGGCAAGGAGTCTCTTTCTGTAAAGGGAGAGATACAGCAAAAAAAAAAAAAAAAGATTGAAACAGGAAGCAGATAGTGGGCACAAATAAAAGCAAGATACAGTGGTGTATATGAAAAAGTTATATTTAAGCTCAGTAGGATGTGTTAATTTTAAAAATTATTAAATAAAACATATCTAGAAAGCCAGTTGAAAGTGATGCCTGGGACAATAGGACTCTCCCTTTGCTGGAAGGATGTGTGTGAGGAAAACACAATGGAATTCAGCATCGTCTAAAGCTGAAAAAGAAAGAAATCTCCAATCTGACTGACCAATTCTGCCCATGTAACTATTTCTAACCTAAAAGACTTAAAGCTAAAACTTGAAGACATGTCCAACAATACTGTCAGCCTAAATTTTAAGAAATTACTAAACTGGCACTTCTGTTTTTAGATGCATTAGATTTTTTTCCTTTTAATGAGTCTATAATCCTCAAATTTTACATTATGTACAATGTCAGAAAGAGCATCTAGTGTCTCATACAACAGGGGCCTAAGAATAAGCTAGAGGGATGAAACACGTTTCTTCTGAGCACATCCTGACAGGGCTCAGATAAAACTGCTTCCTTTGTCCATCAAGCCAAAATGTAAGAATGAAAAACAAATTTAAATTCAGCAACTATCATGGCATGTTCAAAATATCTAATTGGGGTTTTAAAAAAGCAAAATTGGTATACAGTTTTTGTGATGACATTGGACCCAGAGCCAATAATAAATAATGTAAATCTTCCTGGAGGATAGAATATAGCCATATGCTATGCATTTAGCCAAACTTCCTGGAATCTAAATACATACAGCCTTTATTTAACCAATACTTTACACCCCAGTGGCTGGTAAACTAAACACATTGAGGCTTTTCAACTCTATGGCCTCTTTAATACACTGGCTTCCTGGGAAACTGTGAAATAGGTAACATCCGTATTTTTCCTTCCCTCTATCATTTTTTCCTTTGGCTTTGTAGTGTCCTCTGCTTTCATTCTTGCCAGAGTCCAAGGATATCCACACAGCACAGTTATCCAGCTCTGACACTCCCTTGTCTAGACCTCCTGATGTACTCAGAGTATAAAAACTGACAATAGGCTTGGTTTCAGAGGATGTATGGACACATTTTTGTGACCCATTTATTTTAACCAGGGATGTCTGTAGTTGCACAAATTCTGGCTGTATAAAATGAGACTCAGAGCCAAATATCAAGGTTCACCAATTCCTTGTGTATTTCTCCTGCTTGTCCATTTTGAATATCATATTGTCAGTGGTCAAGGTAAGAGTACTTTATTGCCCATTGGCTAAATGTTGTCACAAAGAAGATCAACTCATATGGAGGAGTTTCCTTAATGTCCATAATCCTCTCTAAAGTAAATTGGTGCTGCCAGGAGCAGAAGTCCCATTTAAAAAAAATATAAGAAGAACATACGTTTTTAAAATATCTTAAATGCCATATTCTGTGGATCTCTGGAGTGCTTGAAGAAGACCCGTCCATCTTAAATACAACTGATTGTGGAAACATATCTAATATGACTGTAAATTTGACTGTAATGTCTAACTACTAACTTGAATTTCTCTATATTCTAATTAGCTGGTAATAGTAACTTTCCTGGACTAGCACTTTGCAATATATTGTTAGATAAACTATACAATACCTTGAACAAACAGGGATATATGTACAGTGACAAAATTAATCTCAATCGTATATCAATATACAAAATTTGTATGCAATATACAAAAAACCAAACCCAATGTAAAATATTTAAATCTAGTAATTTCTATTTTTAAAGTAGATTGTATAATCTACCTTTATATCCTATCCTATCTGTATCCTTTTTTTAACAAGCACCCTAAGTTTAATCTGACTTTTTTAGCTTTTTTAAATTATATCCAATAACAATTTTTGACCATTTACCCTAAACAATGACAATCATTCATAACCCCTTAAAAGACCAAAAACTACCCACCCCAACTCTTGGGAATGTGAGCATCATGTTCTTAAATCTGCTTCCTGCTATCTGGGAGTGACAGCATCTTTAGGGGATCCTGAAAAGAAAAGTGTTTTTGATTGTCAAGTCTTAAAATATGTATCTATATCATTTGTCATCCAGTCTCCACAGAACAGGAAAATGAGACTCCTCTGCTACAGAGCAGAGCACTGCCCACCCAGTTCAAAGCTAGGAAAGTAGCACCAAGGGAACAGCTGAGTCCTTTGGTCGTGGGCTCATGCCTCAGAGGTAAGAAACTCAGGTTCAGTGGGGAAAACAGACTGTACAGACTAGGATTTGCATGATAGCAGCAAAGAAGCAGAGAAATTTCTAAAAGCACAGCTGAGAGGTCAGAAGTCAGAAGGTGACTTCTGTCACCTGAACCCAGGCCCTGAGAGAGCTTGTTGGCTTCAGTGAAGATCACAGCCCACACAGTACACAGCTGGTATAATAGTAGTGGGGGAACAGCCAAGTCCCTGGGCACACAGCTGAGAGGTGAGAGGTCAAGAGGCGACAACTGGCATAATACTGAGACATCACAAGAACAGTCAACCTCTGAGCTCATAGCTAATTAAGAGCCCACAGACAAACAACTCACTAATAGCTGACCAAGAACTAACTTAGAGTGAACTGGGGAAACAGTGCTAGAATGCATACAACAATACATAGGTCAACAAGACACCACCAGAAGTAGCAAGTAGTTCTATAGTCTCAAGAACTGAATGTAACAACAAAGAGGGAACAGAAGGAAACAACCTTAAAAACAGCTTTATGAAATAAATAGAATCCATAAAAGAGGATATTAAAAAATCCCTTAAAAATAGAAGAAAATACAAAAAGAAAATTAGAAGAAATGAACAAAACCCTGAAACAAATAAAGAAAATCAAGAAAAAGAAAACAAACAGGTGAAAGAAATTTGACAAGAATCATAAACCAAAATAAAAGCAATGAAGAAGGGACAAAGCAAAACAAAACTAGAAATAAAAAACCTGAAAAAATTACCCGGAACTACAGATTCAAGCGTAACCAACAGAATCCAAGAGATGGAGGAGAGAATCTCTGAGGTGGAAGACTCAATAATGATAGTAGATACATCAGTCAAAAAAAAAAAAAACTAAAACCAAAAAAGTCATAACACAAAATTTCCAGGAATATTGGGACACCATGAAAAGACAAGATCTGAGAATAATGGAATAGAAGAAGGAGAAGAATACCAGCTCAAAGACACAGAAATATATTCAACAAAATCATAGTAGAAAAATTCCCCAACCTAAAGAAGGAAATGCCTATAAAATTACAGGAAGCCTACAGAACACCAAATACACTAGACACACAGAAAAAGGTTGCTCGCCATGTATTAATCAAGCCTCTAAACTTACAGAACAAAGAAAAATAGTAAGAGCTGCAAAGGAGAAAGGTCAAATCATCTATAAAGGGAGATCCATCAGAATAACACCCAAATATTCAATGAAACAATGGAAGCAAGAAGGTCCTGGTCAGATATTATACAGACACTAAAAGTGCAATGGATGCCAACCTAGAATAGTGTACCCAGAAAAACTATCAATCAACATAGATGAAGTAAACAAGATATTTTACAATGTAACCAAAATGAAATAATACCTAACCACAAACCCTGCACTGCAAAAAGCACTAAAGGGAAAACTCCAACCTCAGGAAAGCAGAAACACCTGTGTAGCCACAGACAATTGATAAGCCCACAGAAGAACCCCACCTCGAAAAAAAGGAAAGGCAAGCTACTACCAAAAACAAGGAGAAATATTGATCATTGTTCACTAATATCCCTTAATATCAATAGACTCAATTTGCCTATGAAAAGGTACACCTTAACACGATGGATACAAAAACAGAAACCATGTTTCTGCTGCATAAAAGAAACACATCTGAACTTTATAAACAGACACACACTCAGAGTGAAGGGTTGGGAAAAGACTTTCCAAGCAAATGGCCCTAAGAAACAAGCTGGTGTAGCCATTCTAATATCTAACAACATAGACTTTAAACTAAAATAAAAAAAGAGACCAGGAAGGTTGTGGCGAGCCGCTTTCTGGCCTGCAGAATGTCAAGTCACCACATGCACGATTCTTCTCAGATCACACTTTATTGGAGTACAGCTCAGTTGAGGTAGAATGGTGGAAGAAAGACCCCATGCCTGAAATGCAGCCTGCTTATATAACAAAACTGGGGCGTGTGTAGCCATATGATTGATGCCCAAAGTAATGCCTCATTAGCATATAGCTGGTGATAGGTCCAAAGTAATGCCTCATTAGCATATAGCTGGTGACAGGTGGTAAGGAGTGCCAAATTAGCATAGTCAGGGATCACATCAGATAGGTCACTACTCAGCGCCTAATTAGCATAAGCGGCGGAGGTGCAATAGCTAGGGAACATGATGCAATGTTCCAGCAAGTTGTACAAGGGCCAACTGCACCCTACATCTCCCCCTTTTTGTTTTTCTAAAGGAACAGACAGGATATAGCCCATACAGGTGTTCACCTCATGATGTGCCCACCACTCGAAGACTGTTTCCTGCTGCCAGGATCCCAAGATGCCTTCCTGAGTGCAAGGCCAGTGAGGGCGGCAGGGTGCAACGGCTTCCTCAGAGGAGAATGATTCCCTATAGAGGGGCAATGGCAGCTAAAGCCTCTCTGAGCAAGGGCAATCATTGTAAGTCACTAAGGGCGGAGACCCAAGCTACGGGGGAGTGCCCTGCATCAACAGCCAAGAGTGCCTAAGTGAGCAGGACCTTTTCACGATGCGCTCTGATGTGAATACGGCAAACCAGCCAGAGGCAAAAAGCAACCCCAAATAAACAACAGACTGCAAAGATTCCCACTCCTTGAAAAAGAAAAGGGCAGAAGTGAGCCAAGAAGTAAAGTCCCCAAGTGTAATAGGCTCCAATCTTGTAGCATTCAAACGTGCGATCTGGAACTTTTGCTTGAGGATCATCTTTTCGGCCTCCACAGACCAACTCCCACTTAAAAATTCTCCAATTCTTCAACTTTCATTCAAAGCATCTAAAACAAGAGGGGTAACACAAACATGCCCTAACTTCTGTACACAGCCCACTTGTATTAGGCCATATACATCTTCAATAACCTCTTCTAGTAAATTTACTCTTTCATTGGTGGCAAGGATACCACTCAGCAAATGGGAATTAAACTGTGCTTGCTCCTCTAAAATTTGTGAAGTTTGAGCCACAATATCATTAATTTCCTGGGCCGACTTGACTTGGCTGGCCATGGCTGCACTCGCAGTAACTGCTGCAGTTGCTGAAATGGCAATGGCAGCCACAATAGCGGCCGTAATGCCAAAGTCCCTCTTATGGCTTAACAGACTCATCATAGGGAACTGCTCTGGGTCAGCTTCCACAGGCATGGGGACAAAGGTAGGCATTCTAACAACTACTGCTGTAGTCACCACTGATCCATTCCAACACTCTGCCAACCAACAACTGCCTGAAATGGTGCAGTTTTTACTAGAGTTGGTCAAGAGAAACATAAAAAGTGACTTCAAACACACCAAAGCTGCTGACCCTGTGTAATTGCCAACCTTGTTGTTAAAAGATATTAAATTCAATTTCATCCTTGTTCTATTACTTCACCATACCTGACACATTATAAACCTTACCCAAGGATCCTTGCAAGTTCACAAGAGCAGAAACATCTGCACTGGCCCCTGCCTCATTAATCAATACCCAGGAAAAGAATGGCCATCCTTCAGTAAACCAAGTGGTGTTATCAGATTTCTCAACATTTCCCATGTAGGGCCTCTAGCCAGGAGAGAATTCAGATCCCGGACTAAGCTGTTTATTTCCCCAAGTTCTATTTTGGCAGGAAGTAAAGGTAGGAAAACTACTTATAAATGGTTGACAATAGGGAGCAACTATAGGTCTTGAGGTATTTTGTCTGTTCTTATTATTGTTATGTAATGGAACTATCCCTTCATGAGTCAGTATCATGGTGGTAACATTCACCTCGTGATTTCCATTAACTTCTGATCCTGTGCCAGAGGTGGAACCAGTAGCTATCTGTCCCAAAGCCTCAGTCAACATATGCACGGGAACTTCATTGTCCTTTAGGGGTTTTACCCAATAAGTCAAGTTTTTTCTGGCTAAAAAAATACAGTCATCATTCTCTTTAAGACTATACAAAGTTACTGATTCAAATTAATATTACTAGCATTATATTCTGCCCAATCTGTGGAAAGGGGCTGGGCACAAGGGACATCCAATTGACATGAAGTGGAAAATATTGTAGGGAGAACTCTGGACTGAGCATGGGCTGGCATAGGTAATGGCCAGGTCTGACTAATCCCCCAGAGTATCATCTTTTCCACCTGAATCAGGGGGAACAGGGTCAGGAGTATCCATATCAGCATCATCCTTAGAGTTGTCCTCAATGTGTCTCGTCAATCTTGATGGCACCCAGACTGGCTCCTGATTCTGTGGAGAAACACATAAAGATCCCCTGGATCGAACGATAACACGATCTGGGCCCCACCATTGATTAGAAAGTACATGCTTCCACATAACTTTGCCTTGATTGTTGGGTTCTGATGTCATATGACGTCCGGCAATGGTTTCATTTTTATCATTTAAATTTAGAAAATTTATAGTGAATAAAGCAAGAGAGAGCCTTTGTTTGGGGGTGCAATTCTCTGCTATTCCCCCTTTTGTTTTTTCAGGAAGTCCTTGAGCGTACGATGTGCATGCTCTATTATCCTTTGCCCTTGTGGATTATAGGGCAGGCCTGTGATATGTTTCACTTGCATTTTGTGACAAAATGAGGCAAAACTCTTAGATGCAAAGGCTGGCCCATTGTCTGTTTCCAGTGTATTGGGCTTGCCCCAGGCAGCCCAAGCTTCAAGGCAGTGGGTAATGACATTGTGAACCCATTCCCTAGAAAGAGGTGTAGCATGCATTACCCCAGAACATGTATCAATGGAGACATGCACATACTGAAGCTTTCCAAAGGATGGAACATGGGTAGCATCCATCTGCCAAATTTCAAGTGGAAAAATGCCTCTGGGATTAACCCCTATTTTCTGAGCAGGCAAGAATTGCACACAAGCAGAACAGCTTTTGACAATATTCCTTGCTATCTCCCTAGAAATTTTAAATTTAGTTCTTAAAACAGCAGATGAAACATGGTATAAGCTATGAAACTCTCGCGCTTGTGTTTCAGAGTCCAATGCCACAAAAGCGGGTGTTGCCAGATCAACTTGTTCATTGGCTTTTGCCATAGGACCAGGTAACAAAGAGTGAGCTCAGATATGAGTACTATAAAAGGGATTGTATTGATGCAAAATCTCACCTCTTATTCCTGCTAAAAGTGAGGCTACCATACTAGAGGGTTTAATATAGGAAACGATTTCTAAATTTTTAACAGCATTCACCACATATGATGAATCAGATACCAAATTAAAGGACTCAGGAAAACATTTAAAAACCTCTAAAACTACTTGGCATTCTACTATTTGGGGAGCATTTGTACGGCACTCAACAGTTACAGGTGAGCCTCCTTGCACCATGTAGGCTCCCTTCCCAGTCTTAGACCCACCCGTGTAGATGGTTAAGGCATTGCTCAATGGTTGCTCCCTCGTGATCTGAGGGAACTCCACAGGCTGCTGAACTATGAATCTTAAAAGTCCACTCTTGGGCAAATGATTATCAATTGTACCAGAAAAGGCACAAACCAATATAGCCCATTCTGAGGTAGTGGCAGCCAATATCTCTACTTGTTCTTTTGTATAAGGGACTATAAGTTGGTCAGGTGTCTCAGCAAAAGATGTAATAGATTGTTTAATTGCTAATAACGCAACCTCAGCCATCATAGATGGATAGTGGGACAAGGTTCTCATCCCTGTAGATTTAGTATGAATCCACAGTAGAGGCCCTTCTTGCCAAAGAACACCAGTTGGAAAGCCTAAACAGGGGAGGATACACATCCAAATGGGCTTGGATAAATCACAGCACACCAACTGTGCCCTAGTAATTGCCAGCTCTACCTTTTGAAGTGCTAGCTGAGCCTCTGGGGTTATCTGGCATAGGGAATTAAGATCTGGGTTTCCCTCTAAAATATCAAATAAGGGTTTAAGCTCAAATCAAGTTAATTTCAAATATGACCGAATCCAATTTATATCCCCAAGCAATGTTTGAAAATCATTTAAAGTCCTTAAGCAATTGGTCCTAATTTCTACCTTTTGTGGTTTAACATGGGCATTCTGAATAATAGCTCCTAAAAATTCAATAGCTTCTCCCTTCTGTATCTTCTCTGGAGCAACAAATAAACCTTTATCTTTTAATTCCTTGGTTAACAAACTTAACACTAATTCTAACAATTCCATAGAAGGAGCTGCAAGCAAAATATCATCCATATAATGTACAATTCTAACACGGGGAAACTTATCTCTTACTGGCTGAAAAGCTCTATCTACATAAAGTTGACACATTGTAGGGCTATTGGCCATACCTTGAGGAAGAACAATCCACTGATATCGCTTATCCGGCTGTTCATGATTAATAGAGGATAAAGTAAAAGCAAATCTTTCCTTACCCTGACTATTTAGGGGAATGGAAAAGAAACAATCTTTAATATCTACCGCTACAACAGACCAGTTCTTTGGAATAGCTGTTAAGGCTGGTAGACCCCTCTGAATTGGTCCCATGACTTGCATTTGTTGATTTATGGCCTGCAGATCATGAAGTAAGCACCATTTTCCAGATTTCTCTCTGATAACAAATATGGGAGTATTCCAGGGAGACTGCGAGGGCTCTAAGTGCCCCAGCTGTAACAGTTCCTGAACCAACATAGAGGCTGCGTCCAATTTTTCTTGCAACACAGGCCACTGAGGTACCCACACAGGTGCAGTGGCCATCCATGAGATAGAAATCATAGGCTCAGTAGCCCCTGTGAAAAACCCAAGCTTTGCTGATTGGGTTTCCTTGAGCCTCTATTGGTGCGGTAATGCCTTGTAAATTACGCCCTAACCTTTTGCTAGGAACAAATCCTGATCTAATCATGATATATTTTGCTGCATCAGAATAATCATTAGTAAGCTTAAGATTCATTTGACTCTGGATATTCCTGCCCCATAGATTGATTGGCAGTCCTTCAACTACAAAAGGCTGAAACTTCCCCTTTTGGTCCTCTGTTTTCCATGTCAATTCCTTAGAGCTGATTCTATGGGCATCTGCATAACCTAAACCTTGCAAGGTCTGCAAAGATGTCTGAAGTGGCCATGATCGTGGCCAATCTCTAATTGTAATTATACTTCTATCTGCTCCAGTATCTACCAATCCTTGAAATTTTTTCCCTTCTATTATAAGATCAAGCATACGGTGGTCATTAAGAGATAGTGACAGGAAAGCCAAATCAACTCCGGTGGATCCAAAGCCCTTGGATCTCCATTTTTCTGAGTATGCGGGGTAACTGTCATGGAGAGAGGGCAAGACTAAAAATTATGCAATGCGATCACCAGGGGTTATGGTAATTATCCCTCAAGGGGATTGACACATTACTTGAATGACTCCAGTATAATCTGGGTCAATAACTCCAGGCATAACAATGAGTCCCAATAAGGTGGAAGAGGAGAGGCCTAACACTAGCTCAACTGTTCCTTTTGGGAGTGGCCCTCGCATGTCTGTGTCTAAGGGTTGTATTCCCATGCCTGTTGTTAGTACCATTCTGGAGGTGGCACGGAGGTCCAGCCCTGTGGAGCCTGATGTGGCTCATTGTGGGGCCTGAGTGGTTGGAAATTCTCTTCCTCGTGGGCCCCAAATATTTTCAGGCCCTGAGACCAAGGGCCCACTACCCCAGTTTTTGGACTAACTACGTGGGCAACAAGTTGAATGGGTTGCCCATGAATGTCCTTAACAGACCTACATTCGTTGGCCCAGTGTTTACCCTTTTTACATCTTGGACATGTCCTTGGAGTCTTCACTGCTTGAGGTGGTTTTGTCCTTGTCATGAGTGCAGCCTCTGGGCACTGTCTTTTAATATGCCCAGGCTTGCGGCACCAAAAACACACCCCACTGCTGTTAGAACCTTTATTACCGCGAGAAGCAGCCATCACAGCAGCAGCGAGTCCCGCATTTGATAAAGGTCCTCCGATTTCTTGGCACGTTTTCATCCAATATTCTAGGTCCTTTCCTTTGTGCTGGGTGATAGCCCTGTGGCACTCTTTTGTACACTGCTCATAAACTAATTGCTTTACTAGCGGCAGTGCGGTTTCCATATCACCAAAAATTCACCCCACTCCATCCATCATTCGAGCTACAAAGTCATAAAATGGTTCAGTGTTGCCCTATATTATTTTGGTTAGGTTCCCTGCAACCTCCCCCTTATTGGGGAGGGCTCGCCAAGCCCTCATATTGATGGTGTTTATTTGATTATAAACTTCCACAGGATATGCTGTCTGATTATTTACTCATTGTTCTTGCTGTAACAGCATATCTGCACTCCATGCTGGCTGCCCATTGGCAGCGTTCTCCTGGACCTGACTACATACCAGATCAGTCACAATTGACTTCCAGTCTAAATATAATTAAGCATAGTTAAGCAGGCTCTGGCAATGTCTTGCCAATCAGTGGGTGTTAAGGCATTGTGTGTAAGGTGCTGCAGCAACATGATGGTATAGTTGGCAGCTAAACCATCTCTTTTTGCTACCTCTGCAAGGTCTTTAATAATCTTATGATCAATTACTTCATAATATCGGCCATGTGTGGCTGGATCCTCAAACACAGGGAAGGCTGTGGTCACCCCAGACCATGCTTCTTGGAGGATGAATGTGCATCCCAACTTGTTCCCTAAAGGAGGCGGAGCAGTAGCTCTAGCCTTTGTGTGATTGAAAGGTGGTGATTGGCCGAGCGGCAGGGGATCATAGCATTCTCGCTCATAGGCTGCAGCCACCTCCTCTAGATCTTCCTCCTCCTCAGGGTCTAGCTCATCTTGAGATATATATAAATCTTTAAATTCATCTAGGACTGGGTACAGTCCTGGCACTGGCTCTGAATTTTTCCTTTCCTTTTTCTTTTTCTTAGGCCTATCTTTTGTAGTCCCTGTGCCTCCATTTTCTGATGTGCTATCCTGGCATATACTGAGAGCCTTACATCCTCGCTGAGTAATGTCTTCATATTTTCCATCCTTTAGGCAATAATAGATCATACGCCATAGCGGAAGGGTGCCTCAGGAAAGTGTTCCCTCAGTGTTACGTTTCTCTAGATCCCTGCCAAGTTTTTCCCATGATGGAATAGTCAAACTGCCCGACACTCCGAACCACGGAGCACTGCTTTCAATATTTTCTAGCAATTGGCTTATGGTTCTATAGGAAAGCTTTAGCCCTCGGCTACTCAATATAGCCTGAATAGGTTCATGGAACTTGGTCATGGGGTTGGCAGACAATTTGTTACCCATCTTGCTCTCTGATCTACAAGCGGCTTATTACATTGGACACACATTTGATTTATCGCACGGTCAGGGAATGCACTCCTTGCCGGGTTGGTGGCACTGCAGCCACAAGCAGGCAAGAAAAATCAAGACAACTAGGATGAAAAAAAAAAAACTGCAGCAAAGATCTCAGGCTCTAGACATCCCAGGAGCACCCGGAAATCTGGACGGACTACTCACCGAAGGTCCATGCCGTGTGTCGAGTTCGGAATCGGTCTTCCCTGCAGGGCGCAAAGATTCCGGGGTTTCGGCACCACTTGTGGTGAGCAGCTTTCTGGCCTGCAAAATGACGAGTCACCACATGCACGATTCTTCTTGGATCACACTTTATCGGAGTACATCTCAGTTGAGGTAGAATGGTGGAAGAAAGACCCAGTGCCTGAAATGCAGCCTGCTTATATAGGGAAACTGAGACATGTGCAGCCATATGATTGATGCCCAAAGTAATGCCTCATTAGCATATAGCTGGTGATAGGTCCAAAGTAATGCCTCATTAGCATATAGCTGGTGACAGGTGGCAAGGAGTGCCAAATTAGCATAGTCAGGGATCACATCAGATAGGTCACTACTCAGCACCTAATTAGCATAAGCGGCAGAGGTGCAATAGCTGGGGAACATGATGCAATGTTCCAGCAAGTTGCGCAAGGGCCAAACACGCCCTACAGAAGGTCACTGCTTATTCATCTCAGGAAAAATTTACCAAGATGAAATCTCAGTCCTGAATATCTATTTCTGCAATACAAAGGCACCTACATATGTAACAGAAACACGCCTAAACCTTAAATCCCAAAACAAACCTGACACAGTAATAGTGGGAGACTTCAATATCCCATTTTCTTGCTTGGATATGTCAACCACACAGAAACTCAACAGAGAAATAAGGGATTTAGCAGAAGTTATGACTCAAAAGTACTTAGTAGATATATAGAGGAGTCTCCACCCAAACAAAAAGGAATGTACATATTTCTCAGCCCCCCATGGAACATTCTCTAAAACTGACCACATACTAGGTCACAAACAAATATTAACAGGTACCAAAAATGTGTATAACACCTTGTACCATTTCAGATGACCAGGTCTAAAGATAGAGTTCAACAACATCAAGAATCACAGAAAGCCTACCAATTCATAGAAATTAAACATCACTCAACTGAACCTCCTCTGGGTCAAGGAAGAAATTAAGAAAGACTTTTTAGAATTAAATGAAATGAATCCATGACATACCCAAACTTGTGAGATACAATAAAAGCAGTCTTAAAGGGAAAATACATAGCACTAGATGCCTATATGAAAAACCTAGCAAAATCCCATATTAGAGAACTGTCAGCACAGTGGAGGACCCTAGAACAATTAGAAGCAAACTCCCTGAGAAAAAGGAGATGGCAGGAAATAATCAAACTTAGAGCTGAAATCAACACAATTGAAACAGAGAACAATAAAGGGAATCAATGAATCATAGAGTTGGTTCTTTGAGAAAGTTAACAATATAGATAAATTCTTATCCAAACTAACCAAAAAGCAGAGAGAGAGAGAGAGAGAGAGTATCCAAATCAACAAAATCAGAAATGAAAAGGGAGACTTAACAACAGACCCACAGAAAATTCAAAGAATTATCAGGTGATACTTTGAAAACATATACTCAACAAAAATGGAAAACCTAGAATAAATGGACAGCTTTCTGGACAGGTACCATTTACCTTTAGCAAGACCAGATTAATGACCTAAACAGTCCTATAACACCAAAGGAAATTGAAGCTATCATTAAAAGTCTCCCAAATAAAAAAAAGCCCAGATCCAGATTGTTTCAGTACAGAGTTCTACTAGACATTGAAAGAAGAGATAATATCAATACTCCTCAAACTGTTCCATACAGTAGAAAACAAAGAAGCATTGCCAAACTCTTTTTATGAGGCCACAATAACCCTGATACAGAAGCCACTCAAAGACACAACAAAGAAAGAGAATTACAGACCAGTTTCTGTCATGAACATTGATGAAAAAAATCTCAACAAAATTCTGGAAAACCATATACAACAACATATAAAAAATATCATCCACCAGGACCAAGTAGGCTTCATCCAAGGAAAGCCGAGATGGTCCAGCATATGGAAAACTGTAAATGTCATTCATCATATAAACAAATTTTATGGAAAAAAAAACTACATGATCATCTCCTTAGATGCAGAAAAAGCCTTTGACAAAATCTAACATGCCTTTATGAGAAAAGTTCTAGAGATAGCAGGAATACAGGGAAAATAACTAAACATAATAAAGGAAATTTACAAAAGGCCAATGGCCAAAATCAAACTAAATGGAGAAAAACTCAAAGCAATCCCACTAAAATCAGAACCTAGACAAGGCCATCTCCTCTCCCCTTATCTATTCAACATAATTTTAGAAGTTTTTGCTAAAGTAATTAGAGAACAAAATGAAATTGTGGGATACAGATTAGAAATAAAGTGATCAGAATATCTCTATTTACAGATAACATGTTTGTATATATAAGCTACCCACAAAATTCTATCAGGAAACTTCTACAGCTGATGAACACCTTCAACAATGTACCAGGATACAAGATTAACTCAAAGAAATCAATAGCCCTCCTATGCACTAAAGAAGAAAGGGCTAAAAAAGAAATAAGTGAAACATCACCCTTTATAATAGCTGCAAAGAGCATTACATACCTCAGTGTAACTATAACCAAAGAAGTATCAGATATGTATAACAAAAAATTTAAAACTCTGAATAAAGATGATATCAGAAAATGGAAAGATCTCCCATGTTCCTGAGTAGGGAGAATCAACATAGTGAAAATGGCAATCTTACCAAAAGCAATTTACAGATTCAATGCAATTCACATCAAAGTCCCAACAAAATTTCTTACAGACCTTAAAAGAACAATACTTAATTTTATTTGAAATAACAGGAAAGCTAGGATTGCCAAACAATTTTGCTCAACAAAAGAACATCAGAAGGCATCACCATAAACAGCTTCAAATTATACTATAGAGCCACAGTAATAAAAACAGCCAGGTAATGGCATAAAAAGAGCATTTAGGATCAATGGAATCAAATTGAAGACCCAGACATTAACCCACAGACTTATGAACTCTTATTTTTTGACAAAGAGGCCAAATATATTCAATGGAAGAAAGATAGTATCTTCAACAAATGGTATGGGCATAACTGGATGGTAGTATATAGAAAAATGAAAATAGATTCAAGCCTGTCACCCTGCACAAAACTCAAATCCAAGTTGAACAAAGACCTCAGCATAAACCCAGCTACTCTGAACTTGATATAAAAGAAAGTGGGAAATACACTTCTACAAATTGGCACAAGTGACCACTTCCTAAATATAACACCAGTGGCACTGACACTAAGATCAGCAATCAATAAGTGGGATCTCCTGAAACTGAGAAGCTTCTGTAAAGCCAAGGACACTGTCAATAGGACAAAAGAACAGCCTATAGAATGGGAAAAGATTTTCACCAACCTTACAAGTGATAGAGGATTGATCTCTAAAATATATAAAGAACTCAAAAATCTAGAGACCAAAACCTTGAATAACTCAATCAAAAAATGGGGTTCAAAACTAAAAAGGGAATTCTGAACAGAAAAATAACAAATCCCTGAAAGGCACTTGAAAAAGTGCTCATCATCTTTAGCCATTAGAGAAATGCAAATCAAACAGCTTTGAAATACTACCTGACACCTGTTAGATTGGCTAAGATAAAAAGACACAGGTGACAGCCTATGCTGGAGAGGATGCAGAACAAGGGGAACACTCCTCCATTGTTGGTGGGAGTGTAAGCTTGTTCTACCACTCTGGAATGCAATATGGCAGTTTCTCAGAAAACTGGGAATCCATCTCCCCAAGGATCCAGCAATACCACTTCTGGGTGTATTCCCTAAAGATGCACATTCACACTCCAAAGGCATTAGCTCAACCATGTTTATAGCAGCATTATTTGTAATAGCAAGAACCTGGAAACAACCTAGATGCACTCAACTGAAGAGTGGATTCACAAACTGTGATACATCTACACAATGGAGTAGATTTTCTTACTACTCAGTAGTAAGAAAAAATGATATCCTACAGTTTGCAGGTAAATGGATGGATTTGGAGAATATCCTCCTGAGCAAGGTATCTCAAACCCAGAAAGATAAGCAATGGATTTACTCACTCATTAATGGACTCTAGACAAACAAACAAACAAAAAAGCAAAAAGCAAATCATGTCCAAGCTGCAAACCACAACCACTGAACAGCTTGGGATCTGAAACACCTTGGATTGACACCTTGGATCCTACTCCCCCTAGAGGAACACCTGACTCAGTCTCGATGTTGGGCAGAGAAAATTGGATCTTCCAGGAGTGGAGACTGAACTAAGCAATATTGGGACATTGGGACATCGAGACCTTGGTACCTCCTGCCCATGCTGGGGAGGAGATGGGGAGATGTGGAGAAGAGAGAGTAACCTGAGGGGCTTGGCAGGGAAAAAGGACCTTGAATAAGGATATACACAAATAGAAAATGTCACTTTATTCATAATAAAAAAGACAAACATGAAAAATACTTTGTATCAGTGAAATTTATAAGAATATATATAATCTCAATGTAAGTAGTATGACACTTTTTGAGATACTACATTGTATCACTTCATAAATTTTGTGTAGATGTTTATTATATGTAATACCTTACTGAAAGTCATATATTCTTTGCCATATTGTAACATCACAAAATGTTACTTTAAAACCTAGAGTTACATTTCAATAACATTATGAAAGAAATAAAGGTCACAAGAAAAATTATTCTGTAACCAATCGCATTTGTATTGTTAATCAATTGGTCCTTCAAGTTGCAAAATAGATTTTGAGAAATGAAAATAAATAAATAAATAAACAAAACAGTAAGTATTCTGACAAATTAATACTAGGAGAATTCTCTTTAAATATAATTTTCCAGGTTTCTTTTAACTGATTCTCACAATTTTGTCATAGGAGTCAAATGACTAGTTAATAATCTATGGGTGAAAGAAAGAATTGTATATTTACATTCTCAGATGCTTAATATTTTGATTTATACAGTTAATTTAAATATATAAACACTTGTATATATATGAGCTTCCTAATATAATGATGTTTTCAATCCTATTACTTCAACAACTATAAATGTATTGGCTATTTGATGAGTAAATATTATGGCTATTATTAAATATAATTACAAAATTAAATCTTATGTGTATCTTGTGCATTTAATTTTAAATGCATATTTAAAAACTAAGATTATGCTAATTAGCAAAGAAAGTATCAGTGTATTGTGCTTTCTTAGACTTGCATAAAATTCTAGATCAATAAATTGAATATTAATGGAAAAAACTAAAAAATACAAAGAGGAAAGTGCACAGCTTGTCTCAGGTCCTGGCTTGAGACTGAGGCTGGTTCTTATCAGCTAGCCACCTCGAAATTGTCCTGAGCAGTTTGTAGTCTAAATCTGATCTTTGGTTGGTGTTTGTCAACCTGGTAGCTTTTTCATAGTCCATGTGATGTCATTGTTGTTGAGCCCCATCTTCCTTTTGAATATTTCCAGTTCACAATTAGGCATTGTCATGCATCACTGCAGAAAACTGATAAAAGACTACAACCCAACACAATATACAGAAAGCTAAATACAAACATTTTTATACAGAATAGTATTAGTAACAATAGAACTGTCTCTTCATTTTAGTCATTCTGTTTCATATCAGGTGGCTCTTCTGATATGATGCAGAGGTTTTGCATTTTCCTTTAAGAAGTAGCTTGGGTTTAGATTAGGAGAAAGCCACACTCCAACTCCAAAGCCAGCTTTAATTTATAATTAAACTGGAACTTCAATTTATTTTGTAAGTGAAGATAGAGGTTAAGTAGAAAGATTTTACCATATAGAGTATATTGGTGCCAATAGGTGCGATATTCTTTTGCTTCTAAATTTTTCTGGATAGCCTCCCTTCTGTTGTAGATGTCTAGATGTCAAGGTCTTTTAACATCTTGAAGATGGGTATTTCTGGTTTTCTGTAAAGACAAAAGCAAAAACCTGCCCCAACCCTTTGTTTTCTCTTACAATTTAAAGAATTGTAGTATGGGTAGATGAGCCATCAATTCTTATTTTTATGAAGTTTCTCTGGTTCAAATTGAGTCTTGATTAGTTTTGATGGTACTCATAACTTTTCTTTACATGTGGAAACAAAAGTAAAACTCTTCGCCAAACCTAACTTTGGGGAAGTTTCCTTTCTAATATTTATCAGTTTTGATTTGTAGTTTCTTCTGATTTTTTTCTTCTATAGATTTTCTCTTATCCAGAGCAACAGGCTTTTAATAATACACATTATGTTTTTTGATAACTCTTGCAAGGCGTTTCTTCTGAGATAACAGGAAAAACCTGACCTAGATTTGATATGGGGGCTTTGTAGGCTTTCAAAGGCTTCCTTGAGGTGTTTTCTAAAGACAAAATGTTACCATGTCTATCCCTTGTTGACAGATGTTCATTATTCCAATGTTTACATTTTCTACACCTCCTGAAGACCCCAGGATGGAAGGGTGTTCTCTTGGGATTATTCCTAACAAAGGCACTGTTTCTAGGAATACCTTGATTACAATTTCTTTGTATATATCTTTGCCTTCCACAATTATAGCATTCAACATTTTACCTTTTTCTTATACCTCTAGAAATGACCTCTCCTACCCAATTCATCAACTTCAAAAGAATCTGCATTAATTTTTTTATGAATCCAATGCACTTAAGGTGCTGACTTTGCTTTAAATAGTCTTATTTTTTTTTTTTACATTGTGTATTAGCATTCTCAAACATCAGGGATTTGATTATCATTTGTCTTGCTTCAGAATCTGGTACTTTCCTATTTACAACTACAGATAATCTCTGCAAACTGTCTTTAAAAGTTTCCTTTGGGCTTTGAATTATATTTGTGAATGATTCTGTTTTCTTTTCTACTTCTTCTATCTGATTCCAAGCATTTAGTGCTGCCATGCATAAATCAAGAGTGTGGTCATTGCATAGGGATTGCCTTTCAATATCAGAATATTGTCCTTCCCCAAGAAGTTGGTCTTGGGAGACTTCTATGCCCCTGGCTCGGCTTCTTTGTTCTATTATTTTAGCCTCCTCCTTCCACAGTGTATTCTACTGTAAAAGAGATCCTCCTGCCAAAACAACAGCAATGATATCTAACCAGTTCTTAGGGAACTTGGAAACATATCTAATCTGATTACAAGATGATCAATGGTTGAACATTTGTTTTACAAATGGCAAATGCATACCATATGTCACAATCACATCTTTAGCCCTTTTTAGCTCTAGCATATGTTCCAGAGCCCATTTACCTTCTCTAATATCTTTATCCTCTTTCAATTTTTTAATGGTTAATGGGCATATTAGTGTTGGCTATCTGATAATCTTAGGCTGTTTTTCTGTAGCCTTACAGAAAAATAGTAACATTTTTTTATAACAACAAAACATTGTTGATGTCTGTTCTTTGTATTCCTCTGTTTGTGTTTGAATGTCTTTGAGTTCCCTCTTAATAGACTTTTTATAGATTTCTTTCTTGGCATTCACATTAATTGACTTCTTCAATAATAAAATAGAAATCAAACAAAAATATTTATAATAAACATTATGAGGATAATCCCATCTACTTTATTTATCTTTTCCTTTACTGGTTCCAATATCAAATTATCTAGAGAAAGATTACAGGAAGACCAAGCACCTCCATTATCTTAAACAAATTCCCTCCTTTTCAAAAAAAATCTGTTGTACTCACCAATCTAGTTGTCAGTGACGGTTCAAATGGTTGTGAAGTGGGGTAGATACCTAGTTTGTGATAGCAGCCTAAGAAGGGGTTCAGAAAGAGAAGGAACCCAAAACCTACTAGGATAAAGAAGCCACTGTCTGAAAAACTTACCCAGATAAAAGTGAAATGGAAACATGTGTGGCTAGGTCTGCCTAAAGGTGTAGACTAACTCAACAGCCTAACCAATATATAATTACTCATCTGGTTATGTGTTGTTATGCTAATTTGGGGAATTCATGGCCCAAAGTTGGACATCAAAATTAGTTGCAAAAATTTGGGTTGCATAAATTGAGACTCAGAGTCAAATATCAGGAGAAGGATGAAATATCAGAGAGAGGAAGCACCACAGTCAGTTCACCCCAGCTGTCTTGCAACTTCCTCAGCCTTGCTCCTGGTCACTTCTGCCAGCTGATTCTGCCTCTGCTGGGTTCCTAAGAAGTCTTATACACCCTTGTCAGTTTATCCCATCCACGTTAGGATTAAAGATATGTACTAATCTATTTTGTAGCTAGCCTTGAACTCACAGGAAAGGAGGACCCATTCCCTAAAGAGGGATATTTGCTCAGCCTAGATACAGGGAGGAAAGACTTTGTCCTGCCGAATTTGATGTCCCAAACTTTGTAGACTACCCATGGGACTCCTTATCCTCCTTAAGAGGTGGATAAAGGAAGTGAAGTTAGAAGAACTGGCAAGTGAATAGGAGGAAAGGATGGAGGGAAACCATGGCTACTGAGTGAAAAAAAAAACTTTTAAATAAAAAAGGCATAAAATATTATTGCCATATAATAATTAAAGCACTAAATGAATAGAACATTAAAAGTAGAAAGAAGAGAAATTTAGCAAAATTTTAGCAAACTGTACAAAACAATATATAAAAATTGTCATCCACCAAGACCAAGTAGGCTTAACCCCAGAAATGCAGGGCTGGTTTAACATACAAATAAGATAAAAGTTATCCATCATATAAACAAACTAAAAGAACAAAACCACATGATCATATCCTTAGATGCTGAAAAAGCCTTTGACAATATCCAACACTCGTTTATGATAAAAGCCCTGGAGATATCAGGAAAACAGGGAGAATACCTAAATATAATAAAGGCGATTTACAAGAACCTGACAGCCAGTTTCAAACTTAATAGAGAAAAACTCAAAGCAATCCCACTAAAATCAGAAACTAGACAAGGATGTCCTCTCTCCCCTTATCTATTCAATATAGTTCTCAAAGTTTTAGCTAAAGTAATAAGGGAATGAAAAGAGATTAAGGGGATACAAATTGGAAAAGAAGAAGTGAAACTATCTCTATTTGCAGATGATATGATTGTATACATAAGTGACCCACAAAATTCTTCCAAGGAACTGCTCCGGCTGATAAACACCTTCAGCAATGTAGCAGGATACAAGATTAACTCAAAGAAATCAGTAGCCCTTCTATACAAAAAGATAGAAGAGCTGAAAAAGAAATAAGGGAAACATTACTCTTCATAATAGCTGCAAATAGTATTAAATACCTTGGAGTAACTATAAGTAATGAAGTAACAGATCTATTTGACAAAAATTTTAAATCATTGAAGAAAGAAATTGAAGAGGATATCAGAAAATGGAAAGCTCTCCTATGTTCCTGGATAGGTAGAATCTGCATAGTAAAAATGGCAATTCTACCAAAGGCAACCTACAAATTCAATGCACTGCCCATCAAAATCCCAACACAATATTTTTTGGACCTTGAAAGAACAATACTCAGTTTTATTTGGAATAACAGGAAAGGCAGGATTGCCAAAACAATTTTGTTCAACAAAAGATCGTCAGGAGGCATCACCATCCCTGACTTCAAGTTATACTATACAGCTACAGTAATAAAACCAGCCTGGTACTGGCACTAGTTATCAGCAGTTTGCACTGGCTAAGGTTGGGTAGATCTCCAAGACTCTTAGGAATCCATACATTCTACATATTCATCCTTTACCTTTTTTTTATTTATGGGACATGCTCAATGGCAGACATAATGCTTTGCCTTGACCTTATTGACCCCACCTCAGGAGAGATAAGCATTTTGGACTGTGATTGTCTTAGGTTGAATTGCCAAACAAGCTTATACTCATCTCTGGAAAAAATAGACCTCAAGTAGCACCATATCTAGAAAGCAGTCTAAGTGGTGGGCTGAGGCAACAGCCTTTTGAATTTCAATAATTCATGTATGCATTAATTCTCTAGGAGGGCTTTGCTCTGGAATGCCTGAGAGCTATTAAAACCCAAAGAAGCCTTGGTAGCCTCTCTTTGCTGGGGAATATGTTGTAAGAGACACTTAAACAACAGAAGAATTAAAAACATCACTCTGTCCAACAATGTATATGTGAGGATCTAGGAGGAGTCAAGGAGTTTTTTAAGATTGTTTCATAGTGTATTTAGAAAATCAGTTTCTAGGGTCATGGCTGCCATCCTGGTTACATTTAATTGCTGGATTTGTTCCTAAAGCAAGATGAAATAATTATGGAATTTATCTGGCCAGGTCCTTTTTATATATTATGCTAGTCAATTTTTCTCCAATAAAATATTGGAAACCTTATTGGGGATGAGACAAATTGCCTGGTATCTGGGATCACAGGCTAATAATGACATGTCTCTTGCTGGTGCTAATTCTTCAACCATAAGATCAATCTATTGTTGTAATATATGTGTGGCCTGATGGAGATGTTGATTAATGATTTCCTGAGCATGTAATGCCTATGAAGACTAAGCTATGGTTCAAGGTCTCAGCTATGGCAGCAGTTTGAGTCAATGAGACCACTGAAGCTACTGACCCTCCCAAGGTTAGCAGTATTGCAGTAATAATGGCAGCCATAATTTCAAAATCTCTTTAGTCTTTAATTATTGTTGTCAAGTGGGTCTGATCCATAATGGTAATAGCATAAAAATGAGTGGCATTAACAACAGGGATCCAAATGGTAACTAGTTCTCTCATTAATATAACTGTTTTTAAATATTCATGCCAGCAAGCTGTTAGAAAGCAAACTTCTTGGGAGTAATCAAAAACATTATCTGTGATAGAAGCATTAGTTAACAAGAAGAAAAATGGTGGCTGAAACACAAACAGGGTGGCTTTCCAACTAACCTTGTGAATTGGTTGCACACTTACTTTTCCCCAAACTATACCTTATTTCTTATATGAAAGTAAGTCCCATTATAGAAATTGTCACCTTTTATAAGCATCAGAGGCACATATTAAGACTCTGGATGGACTGTAAGAGTCCCAACTGCCCACAATGGGATCACATTTAGATTTTAAGTGGTCTCTGCTATAATATGGATGGTTTTTGAGGCATCTATTAAAATATGCCTCTATAAGCCAAGTATATAATTATTATTTTGATTCCAAAAATAGTAACTTTTATCAGGTTGCACTGGGAAATCCTGAAATGATTAGGAAGACAGAGCTTGTTGGCAATGTTTCCAAGGAATGAGAAGGCTCACCAAGGTTGAAAAGCCAAGCATATTTGCACATCAAGCTAATTGTGGTATTATACTCATCTTGAGGGACCCCCCCAAAGACCATCTATATTCTATTGTAAAGCACAAGCTGTATTCTATTGTAAAACCATGAGTGTCAGTTTATTTTTTGGAAAGGTTGAAGTGAACCTGGCCAAATCCCTTTGTTATGGTGCAGCAGCAGATTTTGGTCATGAGCCCAGAGGTGAGAGGTTATTATTAATGAAAAGGATACATAAGCAAGGTGCTACACCTCTTGGCATTTCAAGATTTGGTAAGGAGTATGGGGTACAGTAACTATTGACTACACTTTCAGCCTACAAACCCAAACCCTGAATCTGCTGGCTGAACTTTCTGTGCAAAACTAAGTTTTGAATCTATTGGCTGCCAGGTACACCTGAGATTTTTTCCAGACTTACAGACCTGGGCCCTGCTCTCAGGCTTTAAATGGTCTCTCCCTGAAACAAAGTTTTGTAAGAATAAATCCATGCCCTCACAATCAATTATTTTGGACCTCTCTAATGAATTCTTAATATAGGAAGAAGGGCAAGTACTTCCAAGCCTAACATAGTTCAATTGGTGGAGGTACCATAATTATCTCCTATAGTCATCTTATATAAATTCACACAGGTTTCATCATAAGAGGCCTTTAGAGTAAAACAAAGTACTCCTTCCATGGACCATGTAGTTTTTACTCTCTACATTGTAGTTATCAGGTCCATAACAGGCAGTCCTAAGCTTACATTAGTGGTAAATAAACTTGGGAATGTAGGCGAGTCAACAGTCACAAGTAAAAAAATGAGGGGCAATGGTACAAGTGCTCATAAATCTTTAGCCAAAGTGAAACAAGGAGAAAATATATTACCAATCTGGGGGTTTCTTTATGGGTTTCTTGACTTGTTGCTGGACAAACATCTCTGGATGGTACCCATATTGTCAATGTGGCACCCCAGGGAAAAAACTCAAATTTCCCTTGCCCTCAGGTCAACAGAGGGGCAGACGACTACCATTGGAGTAAAATGAGGTCTTTTTACCCAACAAGTGCCAGTGGCATATCTCTAGGACAATATGCTTAGTGCTTGTACACTAGGCTCAATTTGCCTTTATCAAAGCTGAGGAAATTAATGTGAAAGAGAATTTCCACCAGAGCGAAGTTAGGGTCTCTTTTAGCAACCAGGGATAACTTATTTGCCAAGAAATCCTTAAGAGTTTTGTTACTGGGTCCTTGGGGAAATTATTCTCAGTTTTCTGAGAAACCACCATACTGCATTCCAGAGTGGCTGAACAAGCTTACACTCCCACCAACAATGGAGGAATGTTCCCCTTGCTCCGCATCCTCTCCAACACAGGCTGTCATCTGTGTCTTTTATCTTAGCCAATCTAACAGGTGTCAGGTGGTATCTCAAAGTTGTTTTGATTTGCATTTCTCTGATGGCTAAAGATGTTGAGCACTTTTCAAGTGCCTTTCAGCCATTCATAATTCTTCTGCTGAGAATTCCCTTTTTAGTTCTGAATCCCATTTTTTGATTGGGTAATTCAAAAGACGCACAGTCACACCCCAATGACATTAGCTGAACTATGTTCACAGCAGCATTATTTGTAATAGCAAGAACTTGCAAACAATATAGATGGTCCTCAACTGAAGAATGGATTAACAAACTGTGGTGCATCTACACAATGGAGTACTACTCAGCAGTAAGAAAAAATGATATCCTAAAATTTTCAGGCAAATGGATGGATTTGGAGAATATCCTCCTGGGCGAGGTATCACAAACCCAGAAACATAAGCAGGAGATATACTCACTCATTAGTGGACTCTAAACAAAAACAAAAAAATCAAAGCGTGCCAAAGCTGCAATCCATGACCATGGAACAGCTTGGGATCTTGGGAAACATCTTGGACTGACACCTTGGATCCTACTCCCCCTAGAAGAACACCTGACTCAGTCTTGATGTTGGGGAGAGAAAACTGGATTTGCTAGGAGTGGAGGCTGAACTAAGCAATATTGGGACCTTGGGACCTTGGGATCGCCTGCCCATGGAGGGGATGGGAAGATGTGGAGAAGAAAGAATGACCTGATGTGGTAGGAGGGGGAAGGGACCATGACTGAGAATGTATAGGGATAAAAAATGTGACTTCTTTATTCATAATAATAATAATAAAAAGAGTTTCATTAGCTCTTTCCACAGTGACTAGTTTCTGTGAATTTTAAAGGATGCCTGTTGTGTGAGACATCTTCCAGGAGCCTACAAATATATTATGCTTTTGTGACACCTAAACATGGCTATCATCAATTTTAGTGGCCCAGGATACTCCCATGACTAGCATGACAGACTTAATTGCCTTTATAACATTGGAAGCTTTTTTCCCAGGGAATGCTAGTGCAAACATGAACTTAGAACAAGTGTCAATTATTGCATGCACATACTTCAAATTACCAAATGGAACATAATTTGTCATATCTATCTGCCAAATAACATTGAATATCAAGTCTCATGAGTTGACCCCCACCCTGTGTAAGGACCCTATGGGGGTTAGAGTTGTGCAAGTGACACAAGTTCGAGATAGGTGTTTGCATTGAGAAGTTGGCAACTCTGGGAGTAATCTATGTAAAATTTGAGGAGATAAATGAAACCGTTGGTGCAATGCCCTAGCAAATGAACTGTAGGTATCAGTATAATGGTGCCAGTTATTTTATTTGGAATTTGGAATTATTTTATATGATAATTTGGAATAAGATTTAATATGAGACAAATACCATGGCTCTATTCTTTGGTTTAATATATCTTGTATTAGAAGCATGGTATTGGATATAGGCTTAAAGGTATCTTTTATTCTAGAAAAAGCCAATACTTGAACAGCTTGGACCATAAATATATGTCAATATACTGTCTGAAAAAATATTAACAGTTTCATTTTGACAGATTGTTTGGATTTAATTATAGGCTATTGATCTACCCAGATGTCTTGGTCTGATATCCAATTAATGGGAATAGGGTCAAGCTTTTTAACAATTTCTGACCTTAGGCAGACATCAGCCCTTAGAATTGGAAAAACTTCTAGTGTGGAAAACAAAGTGTTTCTGTTTAATTAATATAGTGCATCCTCACTGCTGTCTGCCAGTTTCCCAATTAGCTGGCATCTCAGCATGAGCACAGATGGGTCCAACATAGGGCAAAGCTTAGTAGCATCTGAAGGCTGCAAAGCCACCAAGAAATAAGCTGCCTGTGAAAACACAGGGGCAGGGTCAAGGTGCTGCTCCTGAGCCAGGGAAGTCAAGCTGCCCAAAGGATACTTCTGGGGAAAGGCAGCCACCTAGGCAAAGTCTGGGTAAACAAAGAAGTTACTGCCCCCTCCCCATTTTTTCTACAAACAGCATTTCTATCCTCAGATATGTTTCCCATATGTTTTTAGGAGAGATCCATGGAATTCAAATAGAAACTTCACAACAGAATTTTTCCAGCTCTCCTGTCTTAAGGCTTACAGTGTGTCTCAGTTGAGAAGCCAGACCAGGCTCCATAGGTGTCCTAATATAAGGGCACCTTCATATGTAAAAGAAACACTACTACGGCTTATATCACACATGAAATATCACACTCTGAGAGTGAGAGACTTCAATACCCCACTTTAACCTTTGGATAAGTCAAGCAGACAAAGACTCAACAAAGAAATAAGGGATCTAGAAGATGTAATGACACAAATGGACTTAATATATACTTATAGAAGCTTTCATATGAACACAAAGAAATATATATATTTTTCAGCACCCCGTGGAACTTTCTCTAAAATTGACTACATACTTGGTCATAAGTCAAATATCAATAGATACAAAAAAAAAAAGAAAGAAAGAAAGAACCCTTTGCATCATATCAGACCACCATGGCCTAAAGTTAAAAATCAAAAATAACAAAAATCACAGAAAGTTTACAAATTCATGGAAACAGAACATCTCTACATTAAACCACCTCTGGGTCAGGGAAGAAGTTAAGAGAGAAATCAAAGACTTCCTAGAATTTAATGAAAATGAATCCACAACATCCCCAAACGTATGCCACACAATGAAAGCAGTGTTAAGAAGAAAATTCATAACACTAGGAGCATATATATATATATATATATATATATATATATATATATATATATATTAAAAAAAGAAAGTTCACACAAGAGACCTAACAACTCACCTGAAGGCTATAGAAAAAATAGAAGCAAACTTACCTAGAAGGAGTAGATGGCAGGAAATAATCAAACTTAGTGCTGAAATCAGTACAATAAAAACAAAGAGAACAATACAAAAAAAAAAAATCTATGAATCAAAAAGTTGGTTCTTTGGAAAAGTTAACCAGATAGACAAACCCTTATCCAAACTAACCAAAAGACAGAGAGCGAGTATTCAAATTAACAGAATCAGAAATGAAAAGGGGAACAAACATAACAACAGACCCTCAGAAAACCCAGATAATTGTCATGTCATACATGAAAATCTATGCTCTACTAAAATGGAAAACCTAAAAAAAAATTAGACAGTTTTCTGGACAAGTACCAATTACCAAAATTAAATCAAGAACAGACTAAAGGCCTAAACAGACTTGTAACAACAAGGGAAATTGAAGTTGTTATTAAAAGTCTCCCAAATAAATAGAGCCCAGGCACAGATGGTTTTACTGCAGAATTCTATCACACATTCAAAGAAGAACTAAAACCAAAACTCAACAAACTGTTCTATACAGTGGAAACTGAAGGAACGCTTCCAATCTCTTTTTATGAGATCACAATCACCCCGATACTCAAGCCACTCAAAGATGCAACAGGATAGAGAATTACAGACCAATACCCATCATGAAAATTGATCCAAAAATTCTAAAAAAATTCTGCAAATCAATTACAACAACATATAAAAAATGTTATCCATCATGAGCAAGTAGGCTTCATCCTAGAAATGGATGGATGGATGAACATATGAAAAACTATAAATGTCATCCATCATATAAGCGAATTGAAGAAAAAAAACACACAAGATCATCTCCTTAGATGCTACAAAAGCCTTTTACAAAGTCCAACATTCCTTTTTGATAAAAGTCCTGGAGAGATCAGGATACAGGGAAAATTCCTAAGTAAATAAAGGTGATTTATAAGAAACCAATGACAAATATCAAACCAAATGGAGAGAAACTCAAACCAATCCCACTAAAATCAGGAAATAGACAATCAGGAATTATTCAATATAATTCTCAAAGTTTTAGTCAAAGCAATCATAAAACAAAAGAAGTTTAAGTGGATACCAATTGGAAAAGAAGAAGTGAACTATCTCTATTTGCAGATGATATGATTGTATACATAAGTGACTCAACAAAATTCTACCAGGGAATTTTGCTCAACAAAAGAACCTCAGAAGGGATCATCATCCCTGACTTCAAGTTATACTATAGAGTTACAGTATTAAAAACAGCCCGATACTGGCATAAAAACAGACTTGTGGATCAATGGAATCGAAATGAAGACCCAGACATTAACCCACACACCTATGAATACCTGATTTTTGAAAAAGAGGTAAAAAATATTCAATGGAAAAAAATATTATGTCCAACAAATTGTGTTGACATACCTGGATGGCAGTATGTAGAAAAATTAAAATATATCCAAACCCATCACCCTGCACAAAATTGAAATTCAAGTGGATCAAAGACCTCAACATAAAACCATCTACACTGAACTTGATAGAAAAGAAAGTGGGAAATACCCTCCAACACATTGGCACACGTGGCCACTTCCTAAATATAACATCAGTAGCACAGACATTAAGAACAACTATTAGTAAGTGGGATCTTCTGAAACTGAGAAGTTTCTGTAAGGCTAAGGACACAGTCATTAAAACAACACGACAGCGTACAGAATGGGAAAAGATTTTTCCAGTCCTACAAGTGACAGAGAACTGATCTCTAAAATATATAGAGAACTCAATAAACTAGAACCCAAATCCCTGAATCAAAAAATGAGGTTCAGAACTTAAAAGGTAATTCTCAGGAAAAGAATTTCAAATGGCTTTAAGACACTTAAAAAATGCTCTAATTCTTTAGCCATAAGAGAAATGCAAATCAAAAAAACTTTGAGATACCACCTAACACCTGTCAGAATGGCAAACATAAAAGGCACAGATGACAGCCTATGCTGGAGAGGGTGCAAAGCAAGGGGGAATATTCCTCCATTGTTGGTTGCAGTGTAAACTTGTTCAGCCACTCTGGAATGCAGTATGGCAGTTTCTCAGAAAACTGGGAATCACTTTCCACAAGGACCCAGCAATACCACTATTGGGCATAAAGACATACATTCATTCTCCAAAAGCATTAGCTCAGCTATGTTAATACCAGCATTATTCATAATAGCAGGAACCTAGGAACAACCTAGATGCCCCTCAACTGACAAATGGATTAGCAAACTGTGGTACATATACACAAAGGAATACTACACAGCAGTAAGAAAAAAGTGATATACTAAAATTTGCAGGCAAATGGATGGATTTGGAGAATATTCTCTTGAGCAAGATCTCACAAACCTATAAGGATAAGCAGGGGATGTACTCAATCATTAGTAGATTTTAAACAATAACATTCTTTTTTCATTAAAAGATGATGGGTGAATAAAGTGATTTAAAACACACACATACAGAAAACAAAACAAAACTTCTGGTTGGACTGTAGAAGAGTTACTTAGCAGAAATTTGTGGTGGCTATATGTATCCATGGGCATTATCTGTGACCTACTGTGATTTCTTTATCTGTAGCTGAGACTAACCTGGCTTGAGAAGCTTTAGATTTTATTTTTTATGTTTCATGTATTTTAGAGAAAAGAGAAGTTTTATTCCTATAAGAGGATTTTTTTAACCTATTCTGAATGTTTTGTTTTTTATATAATGTTTGATACTGATTTTCGAAAGACAATTTTAAAAAATGTTACATCTGCAGTAGGAAGAGGCTTTCCAAAGGGAATGTCTGGATCTCCCTTGGAAGAGGAAATGTGCCAGTAAGGTAAAATCTTGAGCAATCTATTTGCATGGGGGTGAAGGGGAGAGCAATTAAAGAAACGCCTGAAAGGAGGGGCAGCATTTCAGGGCCAGATAAAAACCTGGTACACAAAAAAAATCTCCTAGCAGTCTTTAAAGACTATAAGCATGGTCACAGGTAAGACTCCTAGCATTAGAATATAGGTAACCTGAGGAGACCATTTCATGTGACCAGACTGGAACCTAGCCAAATTGTCATAAGAGTGGCTTTATCCAGCAACTGATGGAAACACATAGAACCATAGCCAAACATTAGGTATAATTTGGAGAATTCTGAATTAGAGGGAAAACAAAGATCACAGGAGCCTGCAAGGTCAAGGACATTACTAGAAAACTCACAGAATTATCTAAGCTGGACTCCTCAGAGCTCACAGACTGAAATGACAACAAGGACTCTGTGTGACATAACTTAGGCACTCTCTGTATATTTGACAGTTGTCTATCATTGTGCCTTGGTCCTTTTGTGGAAATCCTAAGAGTAGGAATAGAGGCTGACAATCTATTCCTCATACTAGGTCACCTGGCCCAGCTTTAACACTTGGGAGGTACTTAGTTTTACTGCAGCTTGATATGACATGTTTTGTCTCATGAAGAAACTGCCCTTTCCAAATAGAAACAGAATTGAAGGTGTTAGTATTTTGCACATGGAAGAACTTGCTAGCACACTGCCAAGAGCCATATTAGATTTATTAAAGGAATGAGTGTGGGAGGAGAAAGAAGAGGGGATAGAGAGCAGAGAAGAAGAAAAAAGAAGAGGTCTCCCATGTGGTTAGGGCTTTTAAGGGAAATCATGCAGACATGCTCTAGGCGTAGGCCTCAGAACCTCCTCAGAGCTTTGTAGTCTGGGCCAGAGCATCTGCAGGCAGGGGCAAGGCCACAACAATCTAACAGCGTGGATGGGCAGGGAGAGCAGATAGGGGCAGAGTGCTGGACTGGGACAAGAGGAAGAAGGAGAAATTACAGCTGGGAAGTAAAATAAGTAGGTAACTAAATAAATAAATAAATTTAATAAAATAAAAAAAAGATTATGAAACCTCTTTAAGTGTTTTCTTTTTTCTTTATTTTTGAATAAAATTTCACTTTTAAATTCATGTATCCCCTTGTTCAAACTCCCTTTCCCTCCTGACCCTCCCAGTCATTCTCTCTTCTCCCCATCTCCTCATTTTCTACCCCGCAAAGGAAGGAGGTCCCAAGGTCCCAAGGTGGCTTAGTTCAGCATCTACTCCAGGCAAGTCCGTGTTCCTCATCCCAATATCAAGACTGAGTCAAGTGTTCCTCTGGAGTGGCACTCCCACTTTAGATCCCAAACTGTTCAGTGGTTGTGGTTTGTAGCTCGGATGTGCTTTGATATTTTGTTTGTTTAAAGTCCACTAATCAGTGAGTACATCTGCTGTTTATCTTTCTGAGTTTGTGATACCTCGCTCAGGAGGATATTCTCCAAATCTATCCATTTGCCTGTGAATTTTAGGATATCATTTTTTCTTAGTGCGGAGTAGTACTCCATTGTGTAGATGTACCACAGTTCGTTAATTCATTCTTCAATTGAGGGGTATCTAGGTTGTTTCTAGGTTCTTGCTATTACAAATAATGCTGCTATGAACATAGTTGAGCTAATGCTTTTGGGGTGTGAATGTGCATCTTTAGGGTATATGCCCAATAGTGGTATTGCTGGATGCTGGGGGAGTGATTCCCAGTTTTCTGAGAAACTGCTATGCTGCATTACAGAGTGGCTGTACAAGTTTACACTCCCACTAACAATGAATGAGTGTTCCCCTTGCTCCACATCCTCTCCAGCATAGGCTGTCATCTGTGTTTTTAATCTTAGTCATTCTGACAGGTGTAAGGTGGTATCTCAAAGTTGTTTTGATGTGCATTTCTCTGATGGCTAAAGATGCTGAGCAATTTTCAAGTGCCTTTCAGCAATTTGTAATTCTCCTGCTGAAAAATCCCTTTGTAATTCTGAACCCCAACCCCATTTTTTAATTGGGTCATTTGGGGCTTTGGGCTGTAGTTTCTTGCGTTCTTTATGTATTTTAGAGATCAGTCTTCTGTCACTGGTAGGATTGGTGGAAATCTTTTTCCATTCTGTAAATTGTCATTTTGTCTTATTGACTGTGTCCTTGGCTTTACAGAAGCTTCTCAGTTACAGGAGGTCCCACTTACTGATTGTTGTTCTTAGTGTCTGTGCTACTGGTGTTATATTTAGGAAGTGGTCACCTGTGCCAATGTATTGGAGGGTATTTCCCATTTTTTTTTCTTTCAAGTTCAGTATGGCTGCGTTTATGTTGAGGTCTTTGATCCATTTAGATTTGAGTTTTGTGCAGTGTGATAGGCTTGGATCTGTTTTCATTTTTCTACACAATACCATCCAGCTGTGCCAACATCATGTTAAGATAATATCATTTTTCCATTGAATGTTTTGGGCCTCTTTGTCAAAGATCAGGTGTTCATAGGTTTTGGGGTTAATGTCGAGAACTTCAATCCAATTCTATTGATTCACAAGTCTGTTTTTATGCCAGTACCAGGCTGTTTTTATTACTGCAGCTCTATAGTATAATTTGAAGTCAGGGATGGTGATTCCTCCTGAGATTCTTTTGTTGTGCGAAATTGTTTTGGCAATCCTGGCTTTCCTGTTATTCCAAATGAAATTGAGTATTGTTCTTTCAAGGTCTGTAAAAAAATTATGTTGGGATTTTGATGGGAATTGCATTGAATCTGTAGATTGATTTTGGTAGAATTGCCATTTTTACTATGTAGATCCTATCTATCCAGGAACATGAGAGATCTTTCCATTTTCTGATATCCTCTTCAAATTCTTTCTTCAGTGATTCAAAGTTTTTGACAAACAGATCTGTTATTTCCTTGGTTATAGTTACTCCAGGGTATTTAATGCTGTTTGCAGCTATTATAAATGGCAATGATTCCTTTATTTCTTTTTCAGCCTGTTTGTCTTTAGTGTATAGGAGGGCTACTGATTTCTTTGAGTCAATCTTGTATCCTTGCTGAAGGTGTTTATCAGCTCTAGAAGTTCCCTGGTAGATTATTGTGGGTCACTTATGTATACAATTTTATCATCTGCAAATAGAGATAGTTTCACTTCTTCTTTTCCAATTTATATCACCTTAATCTCTTTGTATTCTCTTATTGCTTTAGTTAAAACTTTGAGAGCTATATTGAAAACATAAGGGGAGAGATGACAGCCTTGTCTCATTCCTGATTTTAGTGGGATTGCTTTGAGTATTTCTCCATTTAGTTTGATGTTGGCTGTAGGCTTCTTGTAAATTGCCTTTATTATAGTTAAATATTTTCTCTGTATTTCTGATTTCTCCAGTACTTTTATCATAAAGGAGTATTGGATTTTGTCCAAGACTTTTACAGTGTCTAAGGATATAATCATGTGTTTTTTTCTTCAGCTTGTCTATATGATGGGTGACATTTACAGTTTTCTGTATGTTGAACCATCTTTGCATTCCTAGAATGAAGCCTACTTGATCTTGGTGGATGATATTTTTTATATGTTGTTATATATGGTTTGCCAGTATTTTGGTGAGAATTTTTGCATCAAAATTCATGAGGGAAATTGGTCTGTAAGACTCTTCCTTTGTTGCATCTTTAAGTGACTTCAGTATTAGGTCTAATGTTGTCTCATAAAGAGAGTTTGGCAATATTCCTTCACTGTCTACTCTATGAAACAGTTTGAGTTGAGAAGTATTGGTATTAGTTCTTCTTTCAATGTCTAGTAAAATTCTGTACTGAACCCATCTGGACCTTGGGTTTTTTTCCTTGGGAGGCTTTTAATGATATCTTTAATTTCCATTGAAGTTTTTGGTCTGTTTAGCTATTTAATCTAATCTTGGTTTAATTTTTGTTAGTGGTACCTGTCCAGAAAGCTTTGTATTTCTTCTAGGTTTGCCATTTTTGTGGAGTATAAATTTTCAAAGTATGACCTTATAATTCTCTGGATTTCCTAAAGGTCTGTTGCTATGTCCCTCTTTTCATTTATGGTTTTGTTTATTTGGATACTTTCTCTCTGCTTTTTGGTTAGTTTGGATAAGGATTTCTTTTTATCTTGTTGACTTTCTCAAAGAGCCAACTCTTTGATTCATTGATTCTTTTATTGTTCTTTTTCTTTCAATTGTATTGATTTCAGCTCTAAGCTTAATTATTTCCTTCTGTCTACTCCTTCTAGGGGAGTTTGCTTCTCATTGTTCTAAGGTTTTCAGCTGTGTTTTTAGTTCTCTAGTGTGGGATTTCTCTGGGTTTTTCATATAGGCATCTAGTGCTATGAATTTTTCTCTTAAGACTGTTTTCATTGTGTCCCATATGTTTGGGTATATTGTGGATTCCTTTTTTTTGTTAAACTCTAGGAAGGCTTTTTCTTAATTTCTTCCTTGACTGAGAGTTAGTTTAGTTGAGTGATGTTTAGTTTCCATGAGTTAGTAGGCTTTCTATGATTTTTGATGTTGTTGAACTCTTACTTTTGACCATGGTGGTCTGATATGATACAAGGGATTATTTCTATTTTTATATCAATTTGTATTTGCTTTATGGCCAATTATGTGGTCAGTTTTATAAAAAGCTCCTTGTGGTGCTGAGAAATATATATATTCTTTGTGTTTGTGTGTTTTTTTTTCTGTAAATATCTATTAAATCCATTTGTATCATAACCTCTGTTAGACCCCTTATTTCTCTGTTGAGTCTCTGTCTAGTTGATCTATCCAAGGATGAAAGTGGATTACTGGAGTCTATCATAATTAGAATGTGAGAATTAATACGGAATTTGAGATCTAGTAGTGTTTCTTTTACATACATAGGTGCCCTTTTATTAGAGACAAATATTCAGGATTGAAATCTCATCTTGATCAATTTTTCCTGGTCAATAAGAAATATTCATATTTGTCTCTTTTAATTAGTTTCAGTTTGAAGTCTACTTAGTTAGATATTAGGATGACAACACCAGCTTGTTTTTTGGGAGCTATTTGATTGGAAAATTTTTTCCCAACTCTTTACTCTGAGTCTTTGTCTGTCTTTAAGGTTGAGATGTGTTTATTGTATGCAGCAGGAGGATGGTTTCTGTTTTTATATCCATCATGTTAGTTAGGGTGTGTCTTTTTATAGGTGAATTGAGTTCATTGATATTAAGGGATATTAGTAATCACTGATTTCTTTTTCGTATTATTTTTGGTGGCAGCTTGTATGTATTTCCTTTCTTTGCACTTTTTTTCCTCTGGGATTATTGATTGTTTGTGGTTTCATGGGTGTATCCGGGATCCTAAGGTTGAAGTTTTCCCCTTAATGGTTTCTGAAAAGACAAATTTGTGAATAGGTATTGTTTAAGTTTGATTTTGTTGTGAAATATCTTGTTTATTCCATCCATGTTTTGTTGAATATAGTAGTCTAGGTTGGCAGCCATGCTCTTTTTGTATCTGTATAACTTCTGACCATTCTTGCTTTCATTGTTTCCATTGAATAGTCAGGTGTTATTCTGATTCTGCCTTTATTGGTAAGTTGGCCCTTTTCTTTTACAGCTCCTAATTTTTTTCTTTGTTCTGTATGTTTTGTAGCTTGATTATTATGTGACGAGCAGACTTTGTTTTTTTTTGGGGGGGGGGTCAAATCTATTTGGTGTTTTGTAAGCTTCTTATATTTTTGTAGACACTTTCTTCTGTATATTGGGAAATTTTTCTTCTATGATTTTATTAAATACATCATCTGTGCCTTTGAGCTGGTATTCTTCCCCTTCTTCTATTCCTATTATTCTCAGGTTAGGTCTTTTCATGGTGTCCCAAATTTCCTGAACGCTTTGTGCTATGACTTTTTTAGTTTTGATGTTTTCTTTGACTGATGTATCTATTTCTGCTACTGAGTCTTTCACTCTAGAGATTCTCTCGGGCTGGAGAGATGGCTCAGCCGTTAAAGGCTAGGCTCACAACCATAAATATAAGATTCTCTCTTCCATCTCTTGGATTCTATTGACTATGATTGTATCTGTAGTTTCAGCTCTTTTCTTCAGATTTTCTATTTCCAACTTTGCCTAACTTTGTGCCTTTTTATTGCTTCGATTTCAATTTTTAGTTCCTGGAACATTTCTTTCTTATTTTGGTTTTCCTTTTTTTTTCAGGAATTTTTTATCTCTTCCAATTTTTGTTTGTATTTTCTTCTATCTCTTTAAGAGAAATTTTTTCTTCAGAAGGGACCTTGAATAAGGATATATAGGGATGGAAAAAAAATTCAGATGGAAAGCTGAACACAAAGTAAATATATGTATAGCAACCTTATTTGCATTATCACCCTTGATAAGTCATGCTTATGATTTTTATCTTCTTTATAGTTATTGTTAACTTATCAGCATTTTAAATTCTTTTTACTGTTTTTCTTGATAAATACAAAATAAATAAAGAAGAAGGAAAAAAAAAGATAAAGCCAAGCAGAATTCACACATAATAAACTCACTTAAAAAAAAAAAAGGAGAGAATTTTTTATATCATCTTTTAAGGCTTCTCTAATCTTCATAAAGTTGTTCTTGAGGTTGTTTCCTTCTGTTTCCTCTTCATTGCTCTGTTCTGTCTTGGTGTTGTAGAACCACCACTTTCTTCTAGTGTTGCCTTGTTCTTCTTTATATTGTTATATGTATTCTTACACTGGTGTCTTCCCATTGCTTCAGTTGTTCACACTTAGTTAGCTATCAGTCAATTGTGGCTAGGGGGCTTACATGTCTCCTGTCTGCTCTGCACATGGGGTCTGCATGGACTTTGACTTTGCTCTGGACTCAGGTCTGCATTCCAAAGGTGTCTATTTGTCTTTCTGTAATGAAGCCATTTGCCCTAGAGGCAGGGCCTGGCTGTGGAAGGTCCCTTCTGCTAGGGATCACTGGGGAAGGCCCTTCCAGTTTTAACCTAGGGCCAGTCTGTTAGCACGGAGTCTGAAATCAGGACCCTGGGCATGACCCAGGTCCCCTGGAGAGGGATTCTCCATGCAGACAGCCAAGGAGCTGAAGATTACTCACCTCTTAGTATGGAGATCATCTGTCTATGATGATGCAGTTCACCCAGAGGCCAGTGTTTCTTTTAAGTTGTTCAATATCCATCAGAAAGGATGGCAATGCTAAGGAGAATACTTCTTGATACTATCTCTGTTTTAAAGACAAGATAATTGATGCTCAAGAAAATACTTCCTGATACTATCTGACAAGAAAATTAAAAATGTAACTCAAAATGCTCCACCAAAAGGGACCTTGAACCCTACCAGCAGGCTGTGACCTTCATACCCTCCATTGTCCAGAACTAGACTGATGTATCAGTTGTCTTCATCCATCACACATGTTGCATGCCACCTGATTATAGTAAACCCTCAATATACTTTAGCCTCACTTAAAATGAAGTAAAGTATGTACCAAAAGAGGAAAAAAGAGAGAGAAATGTACTTCTAGGGAGCCAATCCTGTTTGTTGCTTTAATTCCCCTCTTCCTTCTGACTATGGAGCAATGAAACTTGAGAGAAATAAATGAACTCCAGGAGAGCTAGACCAGGCAAGCATCCCAAAAGGAGACATGGTGTCTCACCTGCCTTATTTCATTCTTGCTTTTCACAATGTTGTGACAATTTCCTCAAAGATATTATTCATTGTTGATAATTTATTATGACCAGGGAGGTGATCTTGGTGTCCTCTTCCTCTATTCCCTCCCTGTATATTATGCATTCAACAATCAGCGTGAGAGGTGCACTGGGAAACCCTGGTGAGGCTGGTCCTTTATTATTGTTTCTCACTCAGTCCATCCTGGCTGATAATCAGCAACTCAATGAGGTTTCTCATGTTCAATTCCCTTCTACGTAGTCTCTATAATGAAGGAAAGAATTGCAGATAGCATCTAATCCTGATGTGGACATTATTTTATAACTCTATGTTCACAGATAAATTGCAATTTAAATACAACGCAATTCATTATTTTTGTTACCACCCTTTTCATCTTTCCTTCTCCTCCATACTTCTTCCTGGAAGTCACACAGGCCTTGTTAAATGGCTCACAGTTCACAATAAGACACAGAATCCCAGGAGCTGGTTCAGTGCTTCTTATCAGTCTGTTGACTGCAATGAGAAAGCTTTATGACAAGGTAAGCATTGTATTTGTCTGTGTTCTCAGCCCAGCACACTCTCATTTAAGCCCAGTGAACAGACAGTCTCAGTACTTCATGATTTTATGTTTTTGTCTTCGCATCCTCACTGAACCTTATGTTGATTTCATTAAAAGGGATATTTTGTAGCAAGAATACTTGCTACATTCTGTTCTATTCTTTTTTAGTTTGGAAAGAAGTATTAAAGGAGAAATTTTCATTTTTGTGAAAGAAAGTAAAAATATTACACTATGCAAAAGATTTTGGTCTGGAGAGATGGCTCAGTGAGTATTGTGCTTGCCTGAGGAATATACATTTAGGACCTGAGTTTAATACCAAATCTTTTGGTAGTGAGTACCTGTAATCTTAGCTTTGGTAGGACAAACAGATTCTGGGGGTGTACTGATAACTACTTTAGCCTAGCTGGAGTTTTACAGGCCAGTGAGAAATCTTATCTCAAAACAAATATTAGATGGATGGCACCTGAGGAAAGACATTGAGTTTGTCCTCTGTCCTACACACACACACACACACACACACACACACACATATCTGAACCGAACCTCTACACAAACATACACACAAACACACACACACACACAAATACACACACATCTTTTAATTATATTATCATGAATGAGTAAAAACAAAAGTTTATTGATAAAATAAAGCAAACATCATTCTATAAAAACTGAGGAAGCTGTGCTAACATTTTGTTGTCTAGTTGACCACTTAACTTCAATTTTCTTTCTTTTTATTTAGTTATTATTTCTTACAGAATTTGAATCATGTCTTTTTTTTCAACAGTTTAAGACATTATAGCTATATATTCAGATTATTCCTTGAGCTCTGCAGATTTGTGCACCAGGCACTTAGAAAGTTGTGCTTATCACGTCATAGTCTTCAGATATTAAATATGATGACTTTGGCTTCTGGAGGCTTCTTAACTGATGAAATGTCTCATAAGGTAAGAGTGGACTTAATGAACACATACTCATCAATTAGCATAACCTTAAAACTCAACTGTCAATCTCAGTATGTTTCAGTGACTTATTTTAGTCATTATTGCTTATCGCAGACATGATAGGCTGGGACATCTTCCACATAGAGATCATGCATGCTTTAATTTCCTCTGGGAAGACTGCTTCCCCAGTAGTGTCATGTATATTAAAATAGCCATTAGGAAAGCAGATACACATGCTGAATTTGACAAATAGTTAATTGTTAGCTATAGAATAAGGTAGTAACAAATGTGCTATTTGCACAGAAACCTACATTTTGCAATGAGTAACAACTATCATAAGCTTAACACTGAAGTAACAAACATTAGTAACTGTTTTCAAAGGGTGATATTACAGTGAGCTGATAATATTTTATTAAAGGTATTATTTTTCTGAATTTCAGGTGTCAACAAATGATTATTGAAAATAATTATTGCATTAAAAATATTTTGAAGAAAACTTCAGACAAGACCACACGCAATAGTGGTATTCATTTATAGTCATATGTGGTCTCAGCCCAGAACTATTTCCACCAGCTTGCAGCCACATACAAAAACCTCTTCACAGAAACAAAGTTGATGAAGTTTGGAATACTACCTCAGAAGATTAAAAGTCATTCACATTTTATATTTGCTTACATTCATTGACTTAAAATCAATAAAATAAAATTTACTAAGATATTTAAACCTTATAAGAAGAGCTAAAAGAAATTTATAACTTTGATAAATTGACTATCATTGAATCCTCTATGGAAGCTTTGCTTCTTAGTGGCTGAATGTGTGGGCCCTGGAACTTGCCAGAGCTTGGCTGCACTTAAACTCTCCTGTGCATGAAGTTTTGAAATTGGATCAGGTTGCTTATTCTTTCAAAGTCTCCATATTCTCATCAATGCAGCATCACCACAATACATTTCTTATACCTGATGTGAAGATAAAATGTCCAGTGGTGTACAGGACTCTAAACAGAATTCTTGTCAGGCAATAAAATTTAAAATAATAAAAATGCTTAAAAAGGAGTTATCTTATCAATAAATTGAAAGGTGTCTCATCATTAGTAATATTCAAATATGAACATTTTAATTTTATTTCATAAGTGGCCTTAAAGTGTTACAAGAGCTGCATAGTGCTTGGAAGAGCAATAGCTGGCTCACTAACAGGTTATCTAAAATATTAAAAGAAATATTTTATTTCTACAAAGGCTTATTTGTGTGTGTATTGTGAATGTATGTTTGTGTGTGTGTTTGTGAATTTCTCTGTGTGAGCTCTTCTGTAAATAGTAGTCCCTAATTCTTTGTATTTGTGTAGATATTCCAAGAAGACAATCTTAAAAGACTACAAGTAGATCATAGTGAAAAATACTAGATTTTAAAATCCTTTCTGCTCAGTCATGCGTCTTAATTGTCCAATATGCAATTCAGCCATCCTACCCCAACAAAATCAGTCTACTTCTTCCTGAACCCCTAGCAGTAACTAAAAAGGTAGCTGAGGATTGTTTTTCTCTTTTCTTAAATTTCTAGGCCCTGTCCTATACTCCAGCCTTAGCTCTCACACTTTTTGGTTTTGTGACTGAGACAACATTTCTCATTTATGAAATGATGCCTCAAGGGTTTAGTGTGAAAGCTATGTGAGAACTTCACTTTAAAATAAACCCTATTTCTTTGCACCATAGACTATAGCCCTAAAATAATAACACCTGCAATATCAACTCAAGCAATGTAACTGAAAGCCGGAAAATTCTCATGATCCATCTTGAGATACTGAGGTATAACGATCTCTTAATTTGAGAAAGTTGATGGAACATAATAGCAATTTTTCTTTTATTTATGAGATTATAATTACATAATTTCTCCTCTCCCTCCAAACCTTCTTATACACCTCTCCTTGCTATCTTTCTTTGTGACTTCATTTTTTCTTAATTGTTATTACAAACATATATGTATATCTGTTGTTATCACATGTAGGAACAGTCACACTGCCATTTGCCACACTAGAGTTTATTTGGAGAAGTTGCCAGGCAGGTACATGGGAAGAGAAGCAGCAAGAGAGAGAGAGAGATCCCCTCATGGCATTTCTTGTGAGAGAACAGGTGGGTACAGGTTTACATAGCCAAGCCTAATGTATGAACAATATAGATGAGGGGAGTGTAGGGTGCCCAAGTAGTGGACTTGCTAAGTTGGTTTATGTGGCTTTGCTCTGCCATGTCAGATTATTTGGACTAGTACAGTTACCAGATAGCTGGAACATGCCAGGAATTCTTATAATATTTACATGCATATATTATGCATGTAATATATATTTCTAAATATAACCTGATCAGTCTTTATGTTTAAGCAATAATTTCTTGTACCAATTATTCAAAGTCTAAATCTGGAGGTATCATGCCAATGTACTGAAAGTTTCTAATTGGTAAATGGTTTATGAGAGTTTTGGGGGCTCACGTATCAAGTGAGTCATTTGACAGGGAAGTTAAACCAGAGAAAAGAAGAAAGGGGAAGGAAAAATGAGTCTACCTATGAATGATCATCTTCATTTTGTGTTGGTATGTGTAAGCACATGCTTGTGGTACTGGTTCTGTCTCTTTGGTTGGCTAGGTACTGGTAACAAAATTCAGTCACCCTTGATGGTCATCCTGTCATTTCATTTAGATACCATACTAGACCAAGGAGAAAAGTTCAATGATAAATATGCTTTGATTCTAGATAGATAATATCACAACTAGATCACTTCTCATGTAAATAATCATTTGGGAATGATGTTGCCTTCATATCTGCAGACATAAAGCCCTAGATATGATGCTGCACATTTCATCCCTTCCCTGGGTCACACAATTTACTAGCAAAAATGGCATAGAATGCATTTAATTTTATAAATATAAAAATGATTCTTGGGTTAAAGGCATATGTTGCTCTTTCAGAAGACCATCCATGTCAGGTAGATTGCGACCTCCTATAAATCATGCTCTAGGGAATCCAAAGCTTCTTGTTTTGGTAACTACCAACACTCATGTGCACGTACTCCCTGTCCCCAACACACAAACACATACAAGTGCACACAGGACTAAAATAAATTACAATATAGGACAAGAAAGATGACATGGCTCCTAATAGCACATACTGCCCTTCTAGAGGAACTGGATTAAGTTTCTGGCTCCTATGTTGGGCAGCTCACAACTACCTATATAACACCAGTTCCAAGGTATTAGGAGCTTTGTCCTCTGTGAGAACCTATATACACATACATGTACACACACGTAGACACACTAATATACACATAACAAAAATAAAGCTAAATCATTAAAATAAATATGATTTAATACATGTTATGTTCCAAATATCCAGGGTTCATGCTGTCACTGACTATGAAGAGCATAGATACTTCGTTCTTTTGGTTTTTTGTTTTGTTTTGTTTGTTTGTTTGTTTGTTATTTCAGTGGTGCTGATGACTACAGACTCAGTTGAAGATGAGAGACATAGAAATAGTCCAGATAAGAAGCCATTTAAGGGAACTCTTAAGAATTGTAATAGGAATGCTGAAGTTTAAATCTTCCCAGTTGATGGATTCTGACAGAAGTGAGGTGAATAAGACTCAGTTCTATTTTTAAAAAGTGCTCACTTGGAGTTTGACCAAGCTCCACTGAGTACCTGGACAATACAAATTCTACCTTGGTATTATTTTATTCTGTTTTTCTTTCTTTTTCTTTTTATTTTGTTTTGGGGAAATCATAAGGGTGGGAGGTGGAGCTGGAAGGACTGGTAAGTGAACGTGATCAGAGTGCATTATATAAAATTTCCAAATAATCAATAAAAAATATGTTAAAACTAAAAAAAAAAACTTATATGTCCATATAAACTGGTTTAAACTGAATGGAAAGTTTCTAAATTAGATACACAATATTATGATCATTTTCCACTTTACCAATAAAGAAATAGAAATATATATAAAGCTTAGAGAACTTGCATAAGACTGGGGTAGTAGAAAAAAAGCCAAGCTCCAGGGTCATAGTTCCTGAATAGAACATTATACCTAGCATATGGAAAGACTAGGAAGTCTACAAAAGCACAAACTCCCACAGTTCTGAAGGGTGGAAATCCAAGATCCAGATGCTGGGATAACAGGTTCTTCTGAGGCCTTTTTCTGTGGCTGCCAAGTGGGTGCTTCTTCTCTATTGTCATCATGGACTCTTCTCTCTGCAGGTGCAACCCTCAGGCTTGTGAGTAGGAACCTTCTCTCCTCATACAGGGACACAATAGTTGGGTATTCACCTGAAACACCCCCACATTAACTCACCACCACTTCAGTGTGCCTGTCTCCGAATGGAGTCAGACCATGAAGTATTTCTGGTTAGGAATTCAGGCATGAATTTGAGGAGGAGAAATATATTTCATCCTGTAATCATCATTCTGACTTCTGTTTCTATTATTGCTAACATTATTTACCTACCCTGAGTACTGAGTAGCTGTGTAGTAAAGGAATAAGCACATAGATAAATGGTACAGCTCAGCCCCTACTGTGCTGGCGCCTTAGACCATTCCAGAACTTCAATTTTGAACATAGTATAGAGTTTGTTACTTTGTGCTTTATCAATATCATATCTTGTTCAGGGGGAATTTAGGAAGCTGCACAATTAGTTCTATTTGACTTGAAATTCAGAGGCATTTCCAGACAAAATATTATTCTTTCATCTAAAAAAGAAGTTTTATAAACCCACAGGCTTCAAAGATGTCATAAAAGAAATCAGTGCCTAAAGGAGCCTGAGGAATTGTCTCATAAGAGAGTAACAGGGCGAGAGGTAGGTAAAAAAAAAACAAAGGCAATGTGAGAGAACATTGTTCCAAATGTGTTTGAAGCCAGGGTCAGTGTTTGGGAGGAGTGAAGGGAACAGGGAGTTTCAGTTACTAGCATGCTAACACCCAGAGACAGCTTGATACAGCAGCACTTCCTCCCCGCTTCCAGCTTCCAAGTGTCTCATTCAAAGACAAGGCAATATTACAATCAGCAAGTGACCCTTTGTTTGGCAGATAGGCAACACAAACTGAAGAGTTATATCCTCCGACATTCCATGAGTTGGTTTTCCTCAAACATGGAGAGGAGATCAAGGAAAACCACTGAAACACCTACATACATGCAGGCATTACTCCTCCATTTCAAAGGAGAAACAAAATTAGAAAAGTCTGGGAAGAAATTTATTCTAGGTCAAGAAACTAGCAAGTTCCATGTCCACCATGCAACTCTTCTTTTTTCCCAAGAATGTCACCCCATTCTTTTCTATATATTCTTCAGAAAGTATGATGGAGGAAAATGACACAAATATGAAAACATACTTTTGTTCTTTAGAAAGAAAAGGACTGTGTTCTTAAATAAAAGAATACTTCTGATTAGAATATTTATAAAGGTTAATGAGAAACAAAATGAACTGAAAACCAGCAGGGAAATATTCCCAGAAGTAAATAACAAACTTCTACAGTCCTAATTATATAAGAAAATATCCCAAGCAGAAAGTCAATTTATTTTTATTAGATAGAAGGGGATCAGCAAAGTCAGACTTCTGACTCTTCAAGATGTTCTGATGCTGGAGCCCACTGCCCTCTGCATAGGCAAATAGTTACTAATGACTGGGCTGGCAAGGTGGCAGAGAGCAGAACGACATTCACCACTGTTAGAGTGAAAAACTTAACAACATCAAGGAAAACCTTTGGGTAATCTTGGAGGATTCTTTTTTTTTTTTTTATGTTTCCAAACATTGGGGAAGGACCAAAATTAGTGAGGGTGACTTTGTTGTGCTAGAGTGTAAACAAGTTTTGGGAAGCTGACAAGCTGTCTTATACATTACAGGATCATGATCCCTGAAGAAAAAGCCCTGGAAACAACTGACCATCACCATAGGCGAGCTCCACTGTCCTGGTGACAATAAGAAGAAATCATAGTATGACATAAAGTGGTGCTGTTTAGTATATAATCCAGGAATGATCGATCCCTTTGGCCCATGAGAACTCTTTCATAACATTCAATCCCTTCTATACTAAATCAATTTTATTTTATACTGATAAAAATTACAAGCTAAACAGGGATAATAGAGGCTTCCCCTACATTGCAGAGTGAAGAAAATACAATGTTCTTCATTTAAAACCCATGCCATCGCCTGAATAAGGGGATATATGAATAAAGAATATGACTTTATTCATATTAAAAAAAAAAGAAGAAAAACCATGCTTTTTTTTTTTTTTTTTTTTTTTCACCTGCTTCTATCTCAGCATTCTGGGCTTTCACCAGCATCTCAAACACCAGACACAGACATGCAAAGGATGTCATCACCTGCCCCCCTACAACTCATCATTCTTTCTTCAGTATTTCTGTTGGGTACCATTGTTACTGAGGTCTACAACCCTACACAGCACTCAGGCTAAACTCCTTCTTGGTCACTTCTTCAGTTCAATGTTCATAGCATCTCCAGATCCAGTCCCTATTTGGAATTTGATGTCAAACAACACTACCTCAAACCATATCACTGTAAAACTATTAAATGTGAGATGCTGCATCAGATACCTGGGATGCAAAAGGAGGAATCCTGTTCTCAAGCAGCTCCCACTACAAGGAAAAATTAACAGGAGATGACTGTCAGACATATAGAAATGTAAGCCCTTCTCAAGGAAAGAAGACAGAGGTCAACTAGAAGAAAAGATGAAGGAATGTCTGAGCAATGGTAGCCCAGTTTTTTTTAAACCAGTCCTGACAACTGATTTATTAGTTTTTAAAGAGCTAAGAATAAATAGGAGTCAGCTTCTACCAAATGCTCACTGTAAAGGCAGTGCCCTAAAGTTACACTGTACCCTTGTACTGCCTTCTTGTCATAAAAAATGTCATCCCCCATCAAGCTAAGCCTTGATTTTAAGCACCCTTGCAAAAATTAATCACAGAGAAGAACAGTCTCCTAGTTCAGATAGTTTTGCCTTTAACAGATAATATACAGGGAAAGCTTGGGCAAGAGCCCAAGATAAAAAGAATGCAGCACAAAGGCAATGACTGGAGATAACACAAATGGCTTGTTGTAAAAATGGAAATCACATAAATATTAGAAATGTGTTTTTCTGGACAAAGACTCTACAGACCAAATTGTCAATAGGAATAGATCTTAATTAGTAATTTATAATCTTTGAGATACTTCAAAATCTAACATATTTGTAGTTAAAATGTAGCACTATTGTCATGTAAGAGCTGCCTGCAGCCTGCCCAGGGATGGGATGGGGATTTGTGGAGAAGAAAGAATGACCTGATGTAGTGAGAGGGGGAACCTTGAATAAGGACATACAAGGTTAGAAAGTATGACTTCTTTGTTCATAACAATAATAATAATAAAAAGGAAAAGAAAAGAATTCTGCAGGGAATATTTCCTACTAGAAAACTTAAGTTGGCTTCACACTGGGAAACCAAATTATTCATAACCATTTAAGACAGAACTTGTTTAATTTATTTACCTACAAATGTTAACAAACTATTTATGTCCTAAATGTTGAATGGCATTAATAATGATTTAGTCACTCCTTGTGGTAGATGTAAAAATCAACATAAAATCTGATATTTGTGCTCATCTACAGTTTTTTCTCCATTTTTATTAATGTAGTCATTTCTTTTTAAATCACTTGGTGTTGAAAATATAGTTAGACAAACAAAGAGACCCAATGTGCAGATGCCCTTAGGAGTGTTAGGACACACACACACACACACACACACACACACACACACAAAACAAAAAAAAAAACTGTTGTTTAGCTTCCTTACAGGTTTACTTTCAAAGTTTCAGTACTTAACTGTCACCTCCCTTGAATCCATTAGGAAGTGTGGCTGGGGCAGTGGTTTGCTCATGAGTAGGGGAAAGCCTCTAGTATTAAGGAGACCCTTGAGGCTACTCTTAGAGTTTATTAAGCTAAAACTCTACATCTTATAAGCCTCTGAGTGCCAGGGAGAGGACAGAGAATGACATTTATAGCAAGTTCTCAAAAGTATTCATCTTCTTTTCAAGTAACACAAAACCATGGGTTTCTGTACATTTAAAACTGAAACTCCCAGTTTCTAACAATCCAGTTGTTCCTTGGTTAAAACAGCATGTCTTCAAAAAAAATCTCCTAAAACCAAATGCTATTTTCTATGGAAAGTCACTATTCTACAGATTAACCTGTTTCACTTTTGATTTTCCTCCAAATGACTGTCTTATACTGGAAGAAAATGGAAGAAAAAGAGGTCAGTGTTGTTTTGGGAAAAATGGAAATGGAACATGGCATGGGGGAATGAAGGAGAAGAGCAGAAAATATCATATTAGGGCAAGTGATAATAAAAGTCTTGAACATGGAAAGACACTCAAAGGAAAACAGTGACTTGCAGTATAAAAGAAGGCTACAGCAGTAAAATGGACCCACCATGGTATCACCTAGAGGGGACTATGGAAAATTTCATACAACCTTACTTTGCAACCTTGCAACCTTACCAAGCCCAAGCAGCTAAAGTTAACCTGGAATATCACCAAGTAATATGTTACTATATATCAGGTAGAAGCCAAGGCTATGGGAAGTAAGGATTCCTTAACTCTGAACTGTGACTTATGAATGTGACATCCCAAAGGGCTTGGTCAAGGTCATTCTCAGAGCTGTTTCTATAGCAACCAGATTACAATGATGAAAAAATGTTTCCCACAGGCACTGAGTGCCTCCATCTCTGTGCAATGCAAGACTGTGGGCTTTCCAAGTTTAATGTCTTGTTTCTTCAACAAAATCCATAAGCATGATCTTCAAATGTGCCCACTGTGGCCCATGACTTCATCTGTGTGATGTGCAAAATGGGGGTGGTGCACAGAATAATGTTTATCGGGCTTACATTTTGCTAGGCTTGTCTAAGAACCTTTAAATATTAGCAATTAATCAAACAATATATTTGTAAGGTAGGAACTAGCATATGTCTCTTTTACAGAGGAAGAAACAGAGGCACAAATACGTCAAAAAACTTGATACAAAGGCATGCTGATCAAGAATATGAATTCGAGAGTCTGTCTGCAAAGACAGTTCCCTTAGTTGGAACTTTCTAAAAATTTCTATAAAGTGAAGGTAAGGGTGGTCTGTGGAGGAAAAATGTTACTGGTTTAATATATTTTATTTCTAGGTATTTCTACAGTTATCTTACATAATCTTCTTCTGAGCAGAGGAGTATTGTCACTGACATTAAACAGATAAAGAAACTGGGACTCTGAGAAGACATATAACTCAGCCAACACCATGCAGACAGGAAATTGAAGAAACCAGAACTGAGAATTCAGGGTTAATGTATTCCAAACTTTGTTCTTTCAGTTACTTAATGTTACTCTCAGGACAGTTGGAGAAAAGTCTGTGTAAACATACAACAAACTTCTGACTATGAAACAACCAAAATTAATTCCATATTAGATGATAATGAGATGCTTCTATCCACATCCACCAAGTCTGCCCTGTGGCTTTACTGAAACCCTCACTCTGGAAACAACCTGTGTAGTGCACATTGAACTGCACATGACCACAGAAGCCTGCCTGCTGCCCGGGCTCAGGGTTCAGATTGTGCAAACATTTTCTGCTACACATAAACATAATAGCTTAATGATGGACAAAAAAGACATTTTTTTTATCTTTCTACCATCATTCCTTAGCATGTATGTATCAAATTTGTGTGTTTTTAGATTGTATTCTGTTAGAATGTTTGCTTAAAATGTTCTGTTTAAGATTCTGACTTGAGTTTCATTTAAAAAACATGTTAAATACAGTTGCATTTATAAATTAAAACAGAATTTGTAACAATTTTAAAGTTGCCCTAAAGCTGAGATCTAAGTATAAACAATATAATACCAAAGTGTCTATCAACTCTGAAGAACCATACAGATGCTCTGTGTCATACAGTAGTAAACATTTAACCAAGATATAATTTTTATGTAAAAACAGACACATAGTCTTCTTATTAGTATTCAAATGCCTTTTGTCCTTAATAAATAATGTATGAGAAACAAAGAATTGATTTTAAATATTTCTTTATAACTTGAGTATAAATGTTAAATTGATGCATTTATTTTATAAGTCTATACTCCAGAGCAACATATCAATTTAGGGTGTGAAAAAGATGTCGGTCTGAAAAGTTTAAGAACTCTGATTTACGATGAAAGAATAGTGGCCCTAGAATGAGAGTTAAATCAAGTTAATTCCCTCTCAACTTCTCTTAATGTCTTCTTTTATTATAATTTACTCCCTTCCCTTTCAGAGGATGAACTAGAAAAGTGGTGAACCAAGATTACACAGGAGTTAGAAGCAGAAGTGAGACTAGGAATGTGGATTCTAATAAACATAAGAGGCCAGACAGCTCATTCAGGCCCCACCAAACATGCCTTTCTCTACTTTTGTGTGTCTTACAATTAATTTACCTCCAAAAACTAAAATTCCATGAATCCCTGAAATGGGTATTGCTCCCTCAACTTTTAAAATGTTTTCTCACAGTGAAGAAGCCAAAGCAGAAGGAAGAAGAAGAGAAAGTTGGAAGAAAGAAAAAACTCTAATTACAGTTCAGGGACTATCAAGGAATATTCACATATCTTACATCCTGGCTGTCTGGCTGCTAACATTTCCATTTTGCACATCTGCTTTCAGTTTGTTTCCACATGAATGTGTTGGCAAGCATATCACATATCAATGCTTCCATGAGCATATATAGTGTTGTTTTCAGCAGTTAAGTTCTATGAAGTCACCACAAAATCCTGAATTGGGAAGTACTGAAAAAATTGCTCCAAAAGAAAACCCAAGAGCACATAAGCTTCCTGTGAGCCACTGTTCTCGGTAGTTACTTAAACCAATTAAAATGTAGCCTGGCTTCTCTGTGTGTCTGCTTAAATCAAACTTATTGAGTGTTGGCAAGTGATGGACACTGGGCTTGGGACCAACAGCACTGTAACTTGTTCTTGAGGTTTGTCTAGTACATATGTTCTTTGCACAACATTTAGCAGAATAAGTTGTGCTTGGGAAATACTGGACAAAGCTATTTTCATTACACATAAAGATCATATAAACATAAAAAATCCTAGAGAAATATTATTTATGTGAGAAGCATGTCATAAGCATATAGAAAAGGATACTTGTTTACACATGAGAGCTGAGACAAGATCAAGTGTCACCTCATGGGACCCAGAGGAAAATGTGCATATCAAAGACTAATACTCTCCATCCCCCTGTACAAGGTTGCAAATAACCAAAAGGCTCCATGTGGTCATGATGTTCATGGACAGCCAAATCTGAAAGCACAGAATCCATGGAAAATGAGATTTGGTTATACATATGAATAGTTTAAATTAAATAGCAAACCTCATGACATTTTACAACAAATATATCAAAACTGGTGAATTTTGAACAGTGCAGATCTAGAGAAAACAGAGTGAGAATATATAAAAACATTTTGAAAATGTGTACAGGGAGACAGCCTATGAAGTAGAAGTTCAGGAAATCCTTTTTCGTTTTCTTTGACGTGCAGTGGTGCCTTCTTAAGTTTTGACTGTCTCCTATGGAGATCTATCCTCAAAGCTTATCTCAGAGGAACCTGAGCCACCTGCAAAGCTGCCAGGTGTTTGACATCACCATGTTTCTCTAGCAGAGATATACACACATCCCTCTGCCAGTGCCCTTCCATGACAACTATTGATTTTGCCTTTTAACCAAACTGTTTTCTTGAGTGGAACTGACTAGGAGCTTCAAAATTGATATCTTTCAGTATTAATGTAAAAATGCCTTTGATGTAACAGCAATTCTGTGCTCAGTGTTCAGGAATGCATTGTTAGGTCTACTGGGCTATGAATACATAGCTGGACATCAGAAATGAAATCATCAGTGTAGTAGGACTGTATTCTGTTCCATTGTAAATATCTGTCCTGCCTACTGGTTTAATAAAACTTCAGTGGCCAAAGGCAGACAGGAGGTGTGGGCAGGGCTTCTAGACTAAGAAAACTCTGGGATCATGTCAAAATAGACAGAGATACTGCAGAGATGCCAGGAGAGGACACAAAGGAAAGAAGCTGCATCGCTGCTCTAAGAAAAGGTACTGAGCCTCATGATCCAACAGGATAAGAATAACGGGTTAATTTAAGGGTAAAGAATTAGCAACCTATATGACTGGGCCCTAGGTCAATCAACATAACATTAATATAAGCATCTGTGGGACGCTGTGCGACTTCAGGTCAGAGGGTATGCTGGTCTGCAGGCCTGTAGGCCAGAACCTTAGGTCTAGACCCAAAAGTCAGTGCCAGAAACCTCTTAACAACACATTAGTGCAGATTTCAACAAGACCTACTATGTTGATTCTTTCTGTCCTGTTGTGATGAAATGTCTCTGCCTGGGCTTTACATCAGAAAGCCCTCCTTAGCTGACTATGTTCCTCTCCTCTCTCCAATCTCACACCTCAGAAAAGACCTTCTGGACTGTGGCTCAGATTTTCTCTCTTTATCAGCACCACTCTGTGATCTCTACGTTTCTGTCTACCACAACACCTCTCTCACTAAGCTATAATTTACCTACTATCCTGAAAACTACCTACTTTCAACTTTGTACCTCTGAGTCCTTCCAGAGATGGGGATGGGGGTTCGTTACTTGTTCTCCCATGGCACAGCACCTATTAAAGACAATAACTCCAGAAACAAATGTTATGAAAAACTAAATAGATGAATGACTGAGTTTTTGTTTCCTCCAGTAGGAAGTACTATGTTTTCATTCACATTGTCTAACCTCTTATTTTATAAATTTGGAATTCCTACAATTCACAAATTCTATTTCCTTTAACTGTTTCCATATTTTCTGTCTTCTTAATTTTCTTCAGTTCCTGTATTCAGGAAAGAGGCCAGAAATTTATTTAAACTTATTTATTTTAATTAACTGAAAAGTGCAAATTTTCCATAATGGCTTAACCTCCCTATAGGAATGAGATTCTCCTGACAAGCACAGCTCAGAGGCCCACAGGAAGGAGCAGTGAGGAAACAGCTGCTAACAGCTCAGTCAGGAGCTCCCTCCCTCCACTACCTGGGGGAGTATGCTCCCTGGCACCCTTTCCTCCAGACAGGTCACATGTGTGCTCTCAACCCTCTGCTCACATGAGCACATGCATCCCTGGTCACAGAGCAGACAGGGAATCAGACAAGTGTCCTACAAAACTTATTTGGTATGTGAAAGAGTGAGCTATGCTTGCCTTTCTTCATTCTGTTTCAGCTGCACTTCATATTTGATATATCACAAAAGAAACAAAGCCAAGTTAGTATTTCTTTAAAATAATAAAATGTCTTTAGCCTTCCTGAAGAAATCTGTCTCATCACATTCCAAAGACTTAGACTATCAGTTCATTCATCACAATCTAAAATTAAACTCAATGCCTACTTGGAATGATAAAGAATGATACTTGTACATATTCAACAATGTTAGCAGAAGGACAGTAAACAGTGAAACAAGACACAGCAAACTCATTTCTCAAGGTGAATAAACACATGGAATGACTTTTCTGGCCAAATATTTGGAGCTTGGGTTAGTTCAAAACATGAATAACTTGCCTTGTTCCTGGAAATATTAAGGAAATAATTAATTAATTAAAACTTATTTTAAAATCAGTAAAAAAAATAGATTCTTTATCACAGGATGATGCTTTTATGTTTTCACAAGGCAAATTTTAATGAAAAATTGATTAAAAAAATCACCTAATTCAACCAACTCCTGTTTACCAGGTATTCTTGTTTTGTTTTGTTTTATTTAGTATGAAAAGTTTTATTAAAATTGAGCTTCTCAGAATTAGCATTACTTTCAAAATAAATTTAGAAACAAATTGTAAAAATATATAACAAAGGGAAATGCTTAATTAACTCCAGCATAAGTAGGAAAGCCACACCTCAGCCCACATGTTGCAAGAATATATAAATTACCTAGATAAACAGCTTGTTCTGAAGAAAATTTTAGTCTATTTCCACAGGTTCAGATGTTTTTCAGAATTACACAGTAGAAAACATGTGTGCTTATTTATTTTTAGCATATTTATTCTCTTTCCACATAGAAGAGCTTTGTCTATATTATGTCTTTCAGTTTAGTATTTTTATGGAATTTTCAAGTGTGCTATCAAGTGTGTCTCTAATTTCTGTGCTTCCTTCTTGGGCTCTTTTCCGTGTGTGTGTGTGTGTGTGTGTGTGTGTGTGTGTGTGTGTGTGTGTGTTTGTATATACATATATATATACATATACACACACATATATTCCAATGTTAGTTTTTGTTTTTTATGTTATTATGATTCCTTTTTGTTTGTTTTGTTTTTCTTTCATTATTTATTTATTTTCATAGAATCAAGTCTCTTTTTTTATTTATGTATTCCCTTGTTCTAACTCCCTTCCCCCTTCCAATCCCTCCTGGTCAGCCTTCAGCCTCCCTCCTCCTCATCCTCCCATCCTCTCCCCAGAAAGTGAAAGAGGTCCCAAGGTGGAACCACTCCACTCCAGGTATCTAACAACTAACTTTATAAACAGCATCTTGCACAACCCTACCATAACATTGTGAATAGATGTTGCAATTATTAATAACAAGAACCTGGAAACAACCTAGATGCCCCTCAACTAAAGAATGGACTAACAAACTCTGGTACATCTACAAATGGAGTACTACTCAGCAGTAAGAAAAAAATGATATCCTAATATTTGCAGGGAAATGGATAGATTTGGAAGAATGGTGTCCTGGGCAAACTATCACAAACCCAGAAAGATAAGCAGGGGATGTACTCACTCATTAGTGGACATTAAACAAAAAAAGTAAAAAGCAAAGCATGTCCAAGCTGAATACCACAAACACTGAACAGCTTGGGATCTGAAACGCCTTGGACTGGCACCTTGGATCCCAGTCCCTCCAGAGGAACACTGACCCAGTATTAATGTTGTGGTGAGGAAAGCAGATCTGCTTGGAGTGGATGCTGAACTAAGCCAAAGTGGGACCTTGGGACCTGCTGCCCCCTTGCTGGGGAGGAGATAAAGTGATGTGGAGAAGAAAAAGTGACTGGAAAGTGTGGGAGGGAGAAGGGAGTTTGAAGAGGGATATACATCGATAAAAAAAGACTTTATTCATAATAAAGAAAATGAAGAAAGAAGCTCTGAAAAGGAGTTGACTTGCCTGTGATTTAAACCATCTCAGGTTGTCTGTCATAACTAGGATGTGTTGTATCAGCCTTTGTGGAAGGTGACCTAAGCATTTATAAGGATGGGGATTCCATCAGGTAGGTAGGTAGCAAATAGAGTGCTCATGGGGAAGACATCAACACCAGGTGGTAAGCTCAAACACTTGGGAAGCATCTACAAACACATATAAAGTGACCTATTGTGTCACTTGCTTTATCTCCTGCAGAGGGCTAACCTCTCAGAGAATACCTTCATACACACGTATGTCCATTTTCTAAATCTGAGGGCCCTAACCTGGCATAATTTAGTAAACTCCTTAGCATCCTTTTCTTGGAGATAATCTATGTATAAAGATAAAATCCATGACTTTGGATAAGAAATAGTGGAAGAGATATAATTAAGGTGGAAGGCAAACATTCTGACCAAGAGAAGCACTCTTCCCTAACCTATTCCTGGGGATGGGAGTGGGGGAGACAACCACAAAAGAAGCAAACAAGCTAGCAATCTTAAAATTATTTTCACAAACATAGAAGCTAAATCCAAGTCTCCAACACTACCCATGGAAAAGCTGGGCATGGATGCATGTTATGAATTCCCAACATTGCTAAGCACAGGCATGCAAATCCCAGGAGTTCACTGTCCAGCCAAGCTAGCTGAAACATTGAGCTTCCTACTCAATGAGAGGGTGTATCTTAGGGTAATAGAGTAGACAGCAGTAAGGGAAGACACCTGATGTCTGCTATGGTTTCTGAACAGGAACACACACCTGTGCACACTTACGTACATGCAACACACACACACACACAATGGATAGTAAAGGACAACCAGGCTACAATCCACAGCCCCAAATTAGCTAGGTAACAAGGAAGGCCCAAAAATAGACACATGGCTTTACCTGGGAAATGGAAATAGGAGAGATCTCCTGGGTAAATTAGGAATGGGCAGAGATAGAAACATGAGCGATTAGGTTGGGTGGGTTGGGGGTAGGATGGAAAGGGAAAGTAATGAAAGAGATATCTTGATGGGGGAGGTGGATTTCAGGATTAAAGAGAAACTTGGTGCCAGAAAAACTTTCAGAAATCTACAAGAATGACCCTAGCAACGACATCTAGCAATAGTCTAGAGGGTGACTGAACTTGCCTCCTCTAGTAGTCAGGCAGGTAACTACCCTAATTGTCATCAGAGGGCATTCATCCTGGAACTGATGAAAGTAGAAGCAAAAATCCACAGCCAAGCACTGGGCTGAGCTCTGAAAGTCCAGTTAAGGAGGAGGGATTGTATGAACCCAGGGTGTCAAGATCATAAAGGGGAAACATACAGAAATATATGACCTTGGGTCTTGGGAACACACAGATTCTAAATAGGCAGCAAAGTAACCTCCATGGGGACTAACATAGGCCTTCTGCATGTGTGTGACAGTTGTGTAGCTTGGTCTGTTTGTCCTAGATTGCATTTGGCTGAATTACTAGCTGACTGAACCCTGTGGAGGTGCCCAAACAATCCAGGGTAAGGACAGAGAGTTGCTTCTGCAAACTGACAATGGGGCTTCATTACAGAGGACAACTTCCACATAGCTTACTGAAGGTGGAGAGGTCCAACTGGTACTTGCATGGAGCCTTCATCCCTATGTTCTAGTGTCTTTGGTGAGGAAAGATACTCTGCCAGTTATAGAAAAAGAAACCTGGACGTCAACCCAGACAAAAAAGTCTTTGATTTACAATCAGTCCTGGCTGAAAAATGTTCTGGTGCAATGGTAGCTCTGACCTTAGGGGAGTGGCAAACCAATGTCTGATTTGAGTTCCAATCCATGAGAGGGAGCCCATACTCAACACTGCTTGAATGGCCAGGAACCAAACAATAGTGTCTAGAGTACACTCAACCTAAATCAATTAAATAATTTCTAATGATAGTCTGCTATAGTCATAGTTTTCTACCTTGTCTAATAATCATCAGAAAAGCTTCAGAAAGCATATGGGAGCAGATACTCAGAGCAAGACATTTTTCAGAGAGAAAATTGAAATTAGAAGTCTCCATGGAGTCCCTCTTCTCAGACCTTAGGAATCCCACAGAAGAGCGGGCAGAAAGATTATATAGGAGGAGAAGACAGAGGAAAAGAGGACACAGTCCATGGAATGTACTAAGCAGGGTATATATGGGCTCACAGAGACTGAAGTGGCATGCACAAGGCCTTCATGGATCTGTCCCAGGTCCTCCATGTATATGTTGTGGCTATTAACTTTGTGTGTCTTTGTAAGACACCTATCAGTAGGAGCAGGTATGTCTCTGACTATCTTTCAGGCTCCTGGGACTCTTTTCCTGCTGTTGAACTGCTTTGTCCAGCTTCAGTGTGAGGGATTTTGCCTTGCTGTATTGTGTTTTGTTTTGTCATTTTTTTTGTTTTCTCTCAAAAAGGCTTGCTCTTTTCTGAAGGGACATTGAGGAGTAGTGGATTCCAGGGAGTGGGGAGATGTCAGGGAGCTGGGAGGAGTAGAGGGAGAGAAAACTGTGATCTGGATGATAAAATAATTCAATTTTAATTAAAATAAAAAATAAAAGAAAGTTGTGATTCCACTATCATTAATGCCTTTAAGTGTTAATTAATCATCACCTGTAAGGTGTGGGGGCATCATGAAGCCAAGAGGTTATACTCAGCTTCCTGAAATATATCTTATATCTGGGCCCTTTAAAACTACAAATTTGATATTCATTAGGACTTTCAAATTTATGCATCACTCCCCACTCACTAACATGTCTCAGTACCTTCCCTACATGAATCTTTATTCTGAGACAGCAAAATTTACCTGCATTCATCTTATCCTCATCTCTAGCTGTGTTTAAATAGACTAATCTAGACAGAATCCCTGTGTTCAAACCCTCTTCCTCACCAGATCCTTTACCTATTTTTGCAGTATAATCCCACTATAGAACTGACCAACAATATAAGTTAACACCACTTATTTGAATCTCTGATTCAAATCCTCATTCTGCATGTGGAAAAAAATGTTTCATATCAAAATATCTTAAAGCTGAATACTTTCTTTTAAGTTCTGAATATTACTGACAATAGTAAGCTTAGAGGATTCACTGAGTAACTAGAGAGATAGTTCAGCAGAAAAGAGAGCTTTACTGCTCTTTCAGAGAACTCAAGTTTAGTTGCCAGCATCCAACTGCTTATAACTCCAAACCCTGGTAAATCTGAAACTTATGGCTGGTACAGGGACCTGCTGTCTTGTGAGCACACATTCATGTGCATGTGCACATGAAAACACACACACACACACACACACACACACACACACACACACACACTAATCCTCAAAACAAGTTTCTCTATTTCTTCAGTGAAATATTCTATTTATAAATGCTTATGTGGAATTTTCTAATAATGTATTACCATTGTATTTTATGACTCAGCAAGTTTTTTGTATACAGAAAGGCTAAGGAACTTTCTGTCTTCAAGATTGAAGTTATTTCCTCTCATTTTTTTCACCTAAGAGGATATCTCTTCATTTCAAATCTCTTTAAAATGAAAGCCATTTATTTTACTCCTTAGCTCTAAAGTATGGACACCTCTAAGAGGAACAAAATGTCATCAGGCCTATATCTCCCAACCCTAATGCTTCACAGGTAATCAGAGAAGTTTATGAATGAAGGGATGTCAGAAAGAATGACTGCTACACCTATCATTATTTTGACAATTCGTCAAATAATTGAAAGATTTCTGCTTCCCTAGAAACACCTTCTGCCCCATATATGCTGGCTTCTCAGTCTGCAATCTTTAAAAACTGAGTTTCCATTTTACATGAGACTTTTAGTCTGTGTACTACCATAGCAGCTTTGATATAATAAGTCATTAAAATTTTTAATAAGTACTACATAGGCAACATATGTCTAAGAACTACAAATCTCCCATCATGCTCTGAAACTCACCTGCCATAGACATTCATTGCCATAATACAAGTAACCACATTCACTTAATCTCTTGTCTCTGGTATTTAGAAGGAAGAGTCTTTGATGTAGTCAGGACAATTACACACCTGTTTCTTTAGCACTTTGCTCTAAAGTGTTCTGAATATGTAAATGTGTGAATGAAAGAGCTGCACCAAGGGCAACAGTGATGATACCTTAGTATCACAGGACTAACACTTAGGAGACACAGTCTCTGAAGAAAATAATCTTATGGCATAGCAGCTGGAAGGGCTGGCCTGCTTTTTACTTGGTCTGGATATCTTCCACTATGTCATTTGTGTGTTTGAAAAACAATTATAATGAAAAATAATTTGGCTATCATTCTGATATCATGTTCATTGAGAGATCATTATGATCTTGTCCTTATAGCACCTAAGAGAGTTCTGGGCTGTAACTTAAGTTCCTCTTCAAATTGGATGATGAGCTGAGGGAAGACAGATTTTAAAACAAATGTAAAGTAACACTTTGTTGAGTACTTATGCCAGGTTTTGAAATTGCTCACTTCACAGAGAATATGTGAAGTATTAAACTTACTTTAGTATCAATTCTTTAATAATTATGTCTGTAGGACAAGAGAAAAAAAAAGGCTGGCCATCCTAATTTTTCCCCTTACAATGGGTGCCAATTTAAGTATATAATGTTGGCATTGCTGGACTATCAACACTAAACTAGAGACATCCAGGCTTATTCTCATTCTTAGTGGTCAACAATGGAAAAATTAAGTATGTGACACTATTATTATTTAAATTATACCACAGGATATAGACCTCAGTAATTCTATATATATACAAAAAGCAAAATAGCATTTAGCAAAGTACATATCTGTACAAGAAATGAAGTTTTCTGAAGAGCATTCTAGATTATTTCCTTCCTTTACAAATTATTAAGTGGGCAATAGTTTTGTAAATACAAGAAGTTTCAATACAATACTCTTCCGGCATTGCAAAGATTAATAAATGTTAGATTTAGACGTGAGCCTCCATTTTGATCCTAACCCTTATATTCCTTTCATAAATTTAAGGTGACCAGAGAAATAAAAGCTTTCATTTTTAACTTTGGAGGAGAAATGTGCTAAAAATGCTTGAAAGCTTTGAAAAACAAAAACAAAAAAACGATAAAAGTAAATGACAAAGGATACTTCTAAGAGCTTTAAAATTTACTAAACAGTAGAAATAAGTTATAATATTAAAACCCAAAGATGCCAGGAAATATGGAATGAATGAAACACTCTTTTCAGCTTAGTCTATGGAAGGTATTGCTTCACTGACATTTCTTGGGAAAGTTGTCAGATAAGCTGAACAATGTTTAGTAAATGTAGAGACCATCAGGAAAAACCCAAATGAGATGTAGAAATATTAGAAAGTGAAAATATTTTGACAATCTACTATTGAAGAATAGAAGAAATACCGAAGAAGTGACCCTTGTGTTCAAGGGCTGTGATCTAAATTGCTTTATGTTGCTGTGATTAACCATTCTAACTGAAAACAAAGGAGAAAAATGGTGTATATTTTAGCTAGTACATTACAGTCTATTACAAATGGAAGCTAGACCAGGAACCAAAGCAATAACAAATAAGGATCACTGCTGATCAACTTGTTCTTAGACTATATTCATCCATTTGTCTTACCCACCCCAGACCCACCTTCCTAGTGAAAGTAAAGCCAATAGTAGACTGGTACCACCTACATCAATTATAAAATGTCCCATAGACTTACCCTTAAACCAATCTGATGGAAGTAAAAGTTCAACTGAGGTTTCTCCTTTCCCAAATACGTAAAGCTGTAATCAACATATACATTGAAGACTTTACAAATGAAGTGAATAGAAGAATAATCTAGAATATTACACACAGGAACTGAGTACTGAATCATGTGTCAGGGGAGTAAAATAGCAATGGTACTCAGAAGATCAGCTTCAAATGTCAGAGGGCAAATTTATCAGACACAAGAAAATAAACTAAACTCACTGTAACAAAGGCAAGGACATAAAAAGAGAGATAAAATAATGAGTGAAAATCTTATAGATTGTTTGAAATTTTATCACATCACTGTACTAAATGCATATAGAAATCAATGGTTAATTATAAATATTTGAGTGAAGGAATAAAACCAAGAAGAGAAACATAGTGGAGGCTGCTCTGAGAAAGAGGACCTGCAATATTTGAGCTGAAAAGGCTGCCCAAATAAAAATAGCTGCTCTGTTGGCAGCCATGTTGTATTTCTGGAACTGCTGACTGAATATTAGTTCTAATTCTTATCAAATCATATGATCTTCTATCTCAATCTCAAGTTCAATAGTCAGAAGATTTGAAAATCTTACTGATCTTTTGATCTACTCTCAAACATACGGTTTAGTGAAATTATGTTGCATTATAAATAACTGGTTCAATAAAAATGCTGATTGGCTGAAGGCAAACAGGAAATGTCAGCAGGGCGAACAGACTGGGAAAACTCTGGGAACAGAAAGAGAGATGCCAGGAGACATAGTGGAAAGAAGTTGAAATGTTTCTGAGAAAAGGTACTGAGCTACATGACTGAACAAGATAAGAATCATGGGTTGAGTTAAGATGAAGGAGTTAGAAAGTTATATGCCTGGGCCCTTGGTTGATCAGCATGAAATTAATATAAGCCTTTGTGTGATTATTTGGTGCCAAATGGCAATGGGGCTGCAAGTGGGTCTGAATCTCAGGGCTAGGCCCAAAAATCCAGGCCAAAAACATAATGCTATAACACACAAAGCACCGCCTCACTGCAAATGCCAGGTAGAAGCCTTAATGAATTGTAGATCTTAAAACTTAGCCTCTTCTCTAAGTATTGCTGGAAATTGCAGTGCATCCAGTCATTGATCTAGTCAAGATTTTTTTTCTTGAGAATCTACTGGATTCTAGATACCTTGCTTTTTATTGAAGACCTATACCATATATTTTTTAAAAAGTTAGAAGAAACCATATCTATAAATTTTCATGACATCAGATCTGCAGCAATTTCTTAAATATAAGATTCAAAGTATAAGTGTGAGAGTAAACACCAAAAGAAGTTAAATAAGTATGTATCATTCTTGCTTTTCAAAAGACTTTGTTACACAAAATGGAAAGAAAGCCCAAACAGAGCATTGCCTAGCATACATAAGACCTCAGTTCAATCCTAGGCCTACCCCAAAGAAGACTGCAAGGAAGAGACAGAGATGGCCCAGGGATAAAGAGGAAAATGGAAAGGGTAAGTAAGGACAGAAAGAAAGAAAAAGAAAGAAAGACATAAAAGGGGTAAGGAATAAAGGAGAAAAAGAACTGCAGAAAGACATACAGATCATGTATTTTAAAATTTTAAAATTATTGACATGAATCAATATAAAAATGGCAATCCCAATAAATGTTCTAAAACTTCACAGACCAGGACCAAACATAAAATAAGTGAGAGGCAGAAATCTTAGAAAAGGAAAACATTTAGCAACCTACTGAGAAAGACTATAAGAAGATAAAATTTTATAGAAGTTAAACAAAGACCATGTGAATGGACCCCTACTATTGCTCATCATTTCTAAAATGCAAGCTAACCTGTAAGGATGGGTGTCCAATTGTACACTCATAGGATAAATTTAATAGAAATGACAGAAAATAGAATTGCTATTTGAATATGGATCATCTTGTGATATGTCTACTAAAGTGGTTATTTTATAAATATGATATATTGATTTCTATGGTCTTGGAAAATGAGATATTCAAAATAAAGCCTCTAGTAGACTCTACATATTATAAGGACGGGCTCAATTGTAAGTGGAGACTCTATAATCATGTCTCATAAACTGTAGAAGGCAAAAAAATGACTTCTAATATTCATTATAAAGCTACTAAGCACTTTTGTGGAGATGTGCCCTGATGTCTTCATAAGCCATCAAAGGAATCACTTTCTTTCGCCACTACACTGGTAATAAGCTTTCAATTTGGATTATGAGAGGGACCTCAATGTTAAAATCATTCAATGCACAGACATTGCTGGTGGAAATACAAAGAGATTTAGCCACTTTAAAAAAAGTTTAGTAATTCAATGAAAAATTAATGTGTAAAGATATCATATGGAAGACTTGCTCTCTGGGGCCATGGTCATTCCCTATAGTCTGATCTCAGCTCTCCCTAGTAGAAAGGAGATAGGGTTTGGCTGTGAGGGGCACCTCCAGCAACACCTAAAAGAGGGAACTTGCATGGTAGGACCCATATCCAGGGTAAACTGCATCATCAGAGAAGGACTGAGGATTTGAAATTCAGATACTTGTCCAGGAGCAGAGTTAGAGAACAAGGAGAACCCTTGCTCAGAGGAGACAGGAGACACACAAGCCCTCTTGCCATAACTGACTAGGAGCTGCCTAATTGTGAACCACTGAAGTCATGGGAAGACACCAGTGCAAAAATACATATAACAATATGAAGAACAACAAGGCAACACCAGAAGAAACTGGTGGTTCTACAACACCAAGACCTGAACAGAGCAATGAAGAGGAAACAGAATGAAACAACACCAAAAACACCTTTATGAAGATTATAGAAGCCTTCAAAGAAGATATAAAAAGAATCCTTTAAAGAAATAGAAGAAAATACAAGCAAAAAATTGGAAGAGATGAACAAATCCTTGAAAGAAAATCAAGAAAAGGTAAACCAAAAGAAGAAAGAAACATTCAAGGATCTAAAAACTGAAATAGAAGCAATAAAAAAGGCACAAAATGAGGCAAAGGTGGAAATGGAAAATTTGAAGAAAAGAGCTGGAAGTAAAGATACAAGCATAACCAACAGAACCCAAGAGATGGAAGAGAGAATCTCTGAAGTGGAAGACTCAGTAGCTCAAATAGATATATCAGTCAAAGAAAATACTAAAACCAAAAAAGCCATAACTCAAAATGTTCAGGAAATCTGGGACACCATTAAAAGACCTAACCTGTGAATAACAGGAATAAGAGAATAAGAAGGATAGCAGATCAAAGGCACAGATACTGTATTCAATAAAATCATAGAAGAAGACTTTCCTAACTTAAAGAAGGAAATGCCGATAAAGATACAAGAAGCTTACAGAACACCAATTAGATATGAGCCCGCAAAAAAGTCTGTTCATCACATAATAATCAGGCCACAAAATATACAGAACAAAGAAAAATTTTAAGAATTGCCAAAGAAAAGGGCCAATTTGCTTATAAAGGCAGACCCATCAGAATAACAATTGACTGTTCAATGGAAACAATGAAAGCAAAAAGAGATTGGTCAGAAGTGATACAGACACTAAAACAGCATGGATGCCAAACTAGAATACTATATCCAGGAAAATTATCAATCACCATAGATGGAGTAAAAGAGATATTTCAGGACAAAGTCAGACTGAAACAATACCTATCTACCAATGCAGCCCTCCAGAAAGCATTAGAGGGAAAACTCCAACCTAATAATCCCAGAAACACCCATAAAACCACAAACAATCAATAATCCCACAGAAGAAAAGTCCAGAGAAAGGAAATACATAGAAGCTACTACCAAAAGTAGCAGGAAACATCAATCAGTGGTAACTAATATCCCTTAATATCAATGGATTCAACTCACTTATAAAATGGCACACACTAACAAAATGGATACAAAAACAGAAGCCATTCTTTTGCTGCATGCAAGAAACACACCTCAACCACAAAGACAGACACAGGCTCAGAGTAAAGAGTTGGGAAAAGGTTTTCCAATCATATGGATCTAAGAAACAAGCTGGGGTTGCCATCCTAATATCTAAGAAAGTAGACATTAAGCTAAAAGCAATTAAAAGGGACCAAGATGCACATTATTTATCATCGCAGGAACAATTGTTTAAGAGGAGATTTCAATCCTGAATATTTATGCCCCTAATATAAGGGAACCTACCTATGTAAAAAAAAAAATACAACTAAAGCTCAAATTCCTCATCAGTTCTCACATCGTAATAGTGGGAGTCTTCAATACCCCACTTTCACCCCTGGATAGGTCAACCAGACAGAGACACAACAGAGAATTAAGGAGTCTAACAGGGGTTATGATACAAAAGATTTAATAGATATTTACAAAAGCTTCTACCCAAATGCAAAGGAATATACGTATTTCTCTGCTACTCATGGAACTTTCTCTAAACTTGACCACATAATTGGTCATAAAGCAAATATCAACAGATACAAAAAATTGGAAATAATCCCTTGTATAATATCAGCCCACAAGGGCATAAAGTTAGAGTTCAACAACATCAAAAATCACAGAAAGCCTAACAACTCATGGAAACTAAACAAACACTCATCTCTGGGTCAAGGAACAAATTAATAAAAAAATCAAAGTCTTCCTAAAATTTAATGAAAATGAATCCACAACATACCCAAACTAGTGGGACGCAATGAAAGCAGTCTTAAGAGGAAAATTCATAGCACTAGATGCCTATATGAAAAACCTAGAGAAATCCAACATTAGAGAACTAACAGCACAGCTGACAGTCTAGAACAATTATAAGCAAACTTACCTAGAAGGAGTAGACCACAGGAAATAATCAAATGTAGGGCTGCAATCAATGCAATTGAAACAAAAGGAACAATACAAAGAATCAATGAATCAAAGAGTTGGTTCTTTGAGAAAGTCAACAAGATAGATAAGCCCTTATCCAAACTAATCAAAAAGCAGAGAGCACGTATCCAAACTACAAAATCAGAAATGAAAAGGGGGACATAAGAACAGAACCTGAGGAAATCCAGAGAATTATCAGATCATACTTTGAAAATCTATAATTCTCAAAAATGGAAAACCTAAAAGAAATGGACAGCTTTTTGGACAGGTACCATATACCTAAATTAAATGAAGATCAGATTAATTACCTAAACAGGTCTATAACCCTAAAGGAAGTTGAAACTGTTATTAAAAGCCTTCCAAGTAAAAAAAGCCCAGGTCCAGATGGTTTTAGTGCAGAATTCTACGAGACATTCAAAGAAGAACTACTACCATTACTCCTCAAACTATTTCACACAGTAGTATGTGAAGGAATATTGCTAAATTCCTTTTATGAGGCCACCACGATAACCGTAATACATAAGCCACTCAAAGACACAACAAAGAAGGAGAACTACAGACCAATTTTCCTCATGAATATTAATGTTAAAATTCTCAACAAAATTTTGGCAAACTGTATACAACAAGATATAAAAAATGTCATCCACCATGAGCGAGAAGGCTTCAAGTCTGAAATGCAGGGTTGGATCAACAAATGAAAAACCGTAAATGTCATCCATCATATAAACATATTGAAAGAAAAAAGACACATGATCATATCCTTAGATGCTGAAAAAGCCTTTGACAATATCCAACACTCCTTTATGATAAAAGACCTTAAGAGATCAGGAATATAGGGAAAATACCTAAATATAATAAAGGCTATTTACAAGAAGCCAACAGCCAACATCAAACTTAATGGAGAAAAACTCAGAGCAATCCCACTAAAATCAGGAACTAGAAAAGGATGTCCTCTCTCCTCTTATCTATTCAGTATGGTTCACAAAGTTTTAGCTAAAGCAATAAGAGAACAAAAGGAGATTAAGGGGATACAAATTGGAAAAGAAGAAGTGAAACTATCTCTATTTGCAGATGATATGATTGTATACATAAGTGACCCGCAGAATTCTACCAGGGAACTCCTACAGATGACTAACCCCTTCAGCAATGTAGCAGGATCCAAGGGCTGAAAAAGAAATAAGGGAAACATCACCCTTTATAATAGCTGCAAATAGCATTAAATACCTTGGAGTAACTATAACCAAAGAAGTAACAGATCTATTTGACAAAAATTTTAAATCACTGAAGAAAGAAATTGAAGAGGATATCAGAAAATGGAAAGCTCTCCCATATTCCTGGATTGGTAGGATCAACATAGTGGAAATGGCAAGTCTTCCTAAAGCAATCCACAGATTCAATGCACTGCCCATCAAAATCCCAACACAATATTTTTTGGACCTTGAAAGAACAATACTCAATTTCATTTGGAATAACAGGAAAACCAGGATTGCCAAAACTTTGCTCAACAAAAGAACCTTAGGAGGCATCACCATCCCTGACTTCAAGCTATCCTATAGAGCTACAGTAATAAAAACAGCCTGGTACTGACATAAAAACAGATTTGTGGACCAATGGAATAGAATTGAGGATCTGGGCATTAACACAAAAACCTATGAACACCTGATCTTCGACAAACAGGCCCAAAATATTCAATGGAAATAAGATAGTATCTTTAACAAATGGTGTTGGCATAGCTGTTTGGTACTGTGTAGAAGAATGCAAATATATCCAAGCCTGTCACCATGCAGAAAACTCAATTCCAAATGGGTCAAAGATCTCAACATAAATCCAGCCACTCTGAACTTGATAGAATAGAAAGTGGGAAATATCTTCAAATGAATTGGTACAGGAGACCACTTCCTAAATATACCATCATTGGCACAAACACTAAGAATAAAAATCAATACATGGGACCTCTTGAAACTGAGAAGCTTCTGTAAAGCCAAGGACACTGTCAATAGGACAAAACAACAGCCTACAGAATGGGAAAAGATTTTCACCAACCCTACAAGTAATAGAGGACTGATCTCTAAGATATATAAAGAACTCAAGAATCTAGAGCCCAAAACATTGAATAACCCAATCAAAAAATGGTATTCAGAATTAAGAGGGGAATTCTCAGCAGAAGAATTATGAATGGCTGAAGGGCACCTGAAAAAGTGCTCAACTCTAATCCATCATAGAAATGCAAATCAAAACAACTTTGAGATACCACCTGACACCTGTCAGATTGGCTAAGATAAAAGACACAGAGGACAGCCTATGGGGGAGAGGATGCGGAGCAAGGGGAACACTCCTCCATTGTTGGTGGGAGTGTAAGCTTGTTCAGCCACTCTGGAATGCAGTATGGCGGTTTCTCAGAAAACTGAGACTCACTCTCCCCAAGGATCCAGCAATACCGCTACTGGGTGTATACCCTAAAGAAGCATAGTTGCACTCCAAAGGCATAAGGTCAACTATGTTCATAGCAGCATTATTTGTAATAGCAAGAACCTGGAAGCAACCTAGATGCCCCTCAACTGAGGAATGGATGCAAACTGTGGTATATCTACACAATGGAGTATTACTCAGCAGGAAGAAAAAATGATATCCCAAAATTTGCATGCAAATGGATGGATTTGGTGATTATCCTCCTGAGCAAGATGTCTCAAACCCAGAAAGATAAGCAGGGGATATACTCACTCATCAGTGGACTCTAAACAAAAAAAGCAAAGAGCAAAGCATTTTCAAGTTGCAAACCACAATCCCTGAACAGCTTTGGATCTGAAACACCTAGGAGTGGCACCTTGGATCCCACTCTCCCTAGCAGAACACCTGAATCAGTCTTGATGTTGGGGTGAGGAAACTATCTGCCAGGAGTGGATGCTTAACTGAGCAGTATTGGGACCTTGGGACCTTTTGCCCATGCTGGGGAGGAGATGGGGAGATGTGGAGAAGAAAGAGTGACTGGAGGGGGTGAGAGTGGGAAGAGACCTTTAATAAGAGATCTGAACAGCTTGAAATCTGAAGCACATTGAACTGGCACTTTGGAGCCCATTCTATCCAAAGGAACACATGAGCCAGTCTTGATGTTGGGATGAAGAAAGTGGATTTGCCTGGAGTGGATGCTGAACTAAGCCACCTTGGGACCTTAGGACCTCCTGTCCTTGCCAGGGAGGAGATAAGAAGATGGGGAGAAGAGTGACTTGTAGGGGTGGGAGGGGAAGGGCATTTGAACAAGGGGGTACATGGATAAAAAATAAGACTTTATTAATAATAAAAAATGAGTAAAAAGATATCATATGGCCTCACAATTCCACAAAAAGTTGAAATATTCATACACAAACATTTAGCATGAATTTTCTTAGTATTATTTATAGTCACCAAAGGATAAGATAAATAAATTCCTATCAACTAATAAATGAATTATCAGAATATGAAACTTCAGCATTTAATCTCTCACTCCCACTTTAATTAAAGTAACTCTAATTAAACTCAGTGGACCACATACAAAATGAAGAGGTGAAGGTAAGAACAGCCTTGTAGAGAATAATTTCAATGGAGAAGAAGAAAAGAGTGGGTGAAATGACCAAATACAGCATATAAATATCTGAAAATGTTAAACAATAAAAAATAGAGACCATCACTTAAGGATGAAGTACTAATACAAGATATAATGGATAAACATAATGCTAAATGAAAGCCAAAAGAACAGAAAGCTACATATCATCTGGTCCTACCTATATGACAGAAGATTCACAGTTAAATTCAGGAAGATGAATGATAGAAGCCTAAATGCCTATGTTAAGAGTGTTGGGATTCCAGGAATATATACAACATAGATTTCTTTTTTGTCAGTAAGGTATTCTGACAGTAAGTGGTGGTGTGACAGCAGTCCCTGAATTCATGAGCTGAGATAGTGGAAGACTGATGAGTAGCATCTGAGGCTGAGAAGCCAAGTAAACGCCACAGAAGAGCACTGGACATACAAACATACATTTTGATGACATATGCTACAATACTTAAATCAGTTTAAAAGGACATAGTTTGTTCTAATCAAGCCTTTGCAACACTGTGGGATCAAAGCAGAGACATTGCTCCCAGCAAAATCTAAAACAATAATGATTCATACAGCAAAGTCTGTCTGGGTTGGTCATAAGTATATTAAATATATGCAATATGAAAGCATAGCCAATGTTTACTGAGCACTCACTGCATGACAGCTTAAGATTTTCTTTGTCAACACATTAATTCTCGTGACAAACCATTTGAGCTATATAATACTTTTCTCCCATTATTTTACTTAAGAAACTGAAGCACAACATGTAAAGAAGCTTAATCAATGTTGTTCTGAGGGCAACTGCAGAGTTAGAATTGGAGTGAGGAAGACAGAATGTAATCACTATTATATACCAGGCTGTACTATTTCTTTAGAAAACACAAAATGCTCATCAGGAAGCAGTGAGATGGTTCAGTTTAAAAGCCTTGCGGTTCTTCCAGAGGATTCAAATGTGGGTCTTACAACCCAGATGGAGCTGCTCACAACTGACTGTATCTCCAGTGGCAGGGTATGTGACACTTTCTTCTGACCTCTTCAGGAACCCATACACACACACCCTCTTCATGTGGCATGCCCACATGCAAGACACAAACATATAAATCAAATCAAATCAAAGTTTACCAACAATGAAGGGTTCAACAGATTATTTAAATTTTATTTTAGAATAGACACGTCTATGGGTATAAATAATTTCTTGAATTACATGTGAAACTGCTACTGGAGGAGGCACTCCTGGAAAAGAAGGTAGAAAATGGTGAGCTGCCCTGTGTGTGTTAGGAATTGTACCCAGGTCCTCTTCAGGAAAAAGAAAAGCTCTTAATTCTAGAACCATCTCTCCAGACCAAAACATTGAATCTTATTTTTTGCTTCTTTGTTGTTTGTTTTTGTTGTTTTCTTGGGGGAGGGGAAATTCAAGAGTGGGAGGATGGTCCTGGGAGGAGCAGGGACAGTGGGAGGATGGACCTGGGAGGAGCAGGGACAGTGGGAGGATGGCTCTGGGAGGAGCAGGGAGAGTGGGAGGATGGCTCTGGGAGGAGCAGGGACAGTGGGAGGATGGACCTGGGAGGAGCAGGGAGAGTGGGAGGATGGACCTGGGAGGAGCAGGAAGAGTGGGAGGATGGCTCTGGGAGGAGCAGGGAGAGTGAGAGGATGGACCTGGGAGGAGCAGGGAGAGTGGGAGGATGGCTCTGGGAGGAGCAGGGAGAGTGAGAGGATGGACCTGGGAGGAGCAGGGACAGTGGGAGGATGG